>CAXKVV010000179.1:0-34252 GCA_964058805.1 Schoenoplectus triqueter | reverse complement strand
ATCATGATTTCATTGTGTTGCACTTTAATATCCTGCATCACTTCCCATTGTTCAGACACCTCCCTCCTATTATTTTCAACTTGGTGTCTTATTTCGTCAATTGCATTCCAGACGCGACCTTCAAAATTTTCCCGCCATGAGCGTTCTTCATTTATAGGCCTTGGCCTAACCGGGTTATCCCTTCCGCTACCGGGTCCCGTGTTGATCACACATGACTCCTCACTTTCATTATCTGTTTCGGGCCCTTTATATGGCTTCTTGAGGATGTGATAAATGATCTCTTCGTCAGATTCCTCTTCCCAGGGTTGACGATCATGGCCAGACTCTTCTCCCGAGGTGGTATCGCCCGAATTGTTAGAATCTTCGGAGTCTTCTCCCGAAGTTGCCTCTATGATCTGAATTTGAGGGGTGTTGGCAGACTTAAAGTTGAAAATGACCTCCTCTTCAGAATCACTTGCATTGATTTCTCTCGGTTTTATTTGGGCCTTATACGTAGCCGCCTGTTTGAAGCGGAAGGTTACTTCTTCACCCGACTTTCTTCCGGGTCTTTGGGCTCGAGCGCCTCGAGGTTTAATATTAAATTTGACCTCTTCTTCTTCTCCGGATGAGGTATCAAATTTAGGGCCTTTATTGAAGGGTTTCTGACCTGCTTTTGTTATTGGCCGGCTTGGCGCCACAGTAGATTTAGGCAGAAAATACTGGGCGTCGTTGAACTTAATCTCATGCACCCCGAATGGCTTGACATCTCCGTCAATTCTCTTTTGCTTACCATTCTCAATATATTTCAGGCACTGGTGCAGAGTAGAGGGTATGACCTGATTGCTGTGAAGCCACGGGCGACCCAGCAACGCCCGATAAGAGGTTTCAGCGTCAATGACATAGAATTTAGTAGGCGCTCTTAGGCTTCCGCATTGCAGGTTCAGAGTTATAGCTCCCAGGGCCTTTTAGGAGTTTTGATTGAAGCCATGAATGATCACCTTTTCATCAGATAGATTTTTCACATCTAAGGTGATGGTCTTCAGAGTTTTGAGCGGCATAATATTGATCGAGGACCCTGCGTCGACCAAGATGCGGCCAATCTTTTGCCCTCCGCAATTTTCGGTAATGTACAACGGGCGATTATGGTCGACGGTGCCTATTAGGAGGTCGTCGTCTGTGAAATTTATGCAAGCGGCCCGTTTGGCGGTGAATAGGGCTTCCTGCATATTTTGCTCGACAAAGTATGACTTGTACTTCTCGGGATCTTGCAAGGCCTGGATTAGCACCTCCCTTAGGTCTTGTGACATCATCAATGCGTCAAATATGCTTAATAATGCTGGAATCTTACGCAGATGTGCCAACACATTATATTCTTCGCCCGTCGACCGGGTCTTTTCTGGGTTCTTGCTTAGGCTCTCGGCCTCTTTGCCTTTATTCTGGGCTTTGTCCTTCCCCTTATCGGAATCCTTGGGAGCTTGCCTCTCAGGTATGTATGTCCCGGACCGGAGCACAGCTTTACATTCTTCATTTTTGGTTCCAGAGGTGCTTGCTTCCCCTTCGTCATTTAGGAAGAACATCTCCTCTAATGTTGGCATATCTTCATCGTGAGAAGAATATACCATGTTGCACGAAGCACCCCAGATCTCTTCGCTTTCTTCTTTATTTATTTCTTCATTTACATCTTCTTTCTTTTGACCTAGGGTTAGCCTCTCCCAATCTTCTTTGGAGATGAAGTGTTGAAGGGTAATCGCCTCGGGACTGCCCTGCTCGCATTCTTCAATTTTATTCTTTCTGGACTTGTTGCTTCTATGCTTCTTTCTCTTCTTAAGAACCTGGTCTTGGCTCTGGTCCATCTTATAATATACTCTGGGTTTTGGTGGGACTACTGGCGTGATGTCGTCTTTCCATCTCATGCCGGGTTCTTTCTTAAGAGCTTTAAGCATTTTAATCGATTTCTTCGATAAGTGCGTAGTCCATTGCTCTTCTTGATTTTCGCTTAACTGGTCCGGGATCTTCTCTTCCTCGTGAGAGATCATATTGGCCTGTTCATGGGCTGATGGGCTTTGCAAGAACCCTTTAGGTAAGGTAATTTCACCATTTTTGTACGCCTTCTCGACCCAATCTTTGAAGACCCAGCAATCTTCAATTGAGTGCCCTAGTACTCTGTGGTATGGGCAAAAGTTGGGTTCGTCCGATTTATCGGCATCTTCCGGGCGTTTACTGGCCGGCAGGGTTAGACCGTTCTTCAGTGCCCCTCTGAAGATTTGGGCCACTTTATCTCTCCTAAAGGAGTACGGTTTAGATTTCTTTTGTTTGAGGGACTCAAAACTCCGTGAACTCCCTCCTGGGTTAGGCCTGGGTCCTTTATTGTAATTGTCGCCATTTGTGCCACTGCTGCCGCTCTGAGTATCTGCGTTAGCGACCATCTTATCTTTTAACGAGGTAAATGCCACTTTAGTCTCGGCTCGGGCTCCTCGTTGCGGCCTATTGTTCATGAAGTTCGGCACGGTGTGCGGTGACATTCTTTCCATATTGGATACCGATCTGAGCAAGTCTTTGAATGTGTTGATCTTTGTCACACCAAGAAGCATGCCCATCCACCCGTCAATGTTTTTCATGATTAGGTTGACGGCCTCATCTTCGGTTAATGTGCGGTCGCATTTAATGCTGAGGTTCCGCCATCTATTGATAAAATCTGTCATTGACTCCCCTTTCTTGGGCTTAGTGCTCGCCAGATCGGCTATGTTTATTTTATCAGACACCATTACAAACCGTGCCCTGAACGAGTCCGCCATCTCGTCCCAGGTCCTGATGCTGTTGTTTTCTAATGAATAGTACCATTGAAAGGCGGTTCCCACTAGGCTTTGAGGGAATTGTCTCAACAACAGTGCATCATTGCCGCCCGTGTTGCCGCACGAGGCTACAAAGTGGGCCAAGTGTTGCTCGGGGTTTAGGTCTTTATTGCCTTCCCCGGAGAAGGTCCTGAAGCGGGGGATCACATACCCTTTAGGATATTCTTCTAAGTCGTATATGGCAGGGTATGGATGTCCACAGTTTTTAACGGGAGGGATAGCGTATCCACCTCCAGCTATTTGCATTTGCTGGGCAATCATGGCTTGAATCTCTTTCCGGGATATTCCCGTTGGTTCAGCCTCCACTTCTATTGTTCTGTGTGGATGGGGTTTAGAATCGACGGGTTGTTTTCCCTTATGATTGCTTTTGGTACTGTGGACCCCTTCTTGACGGGAGCTACCAGCTTTGAAATTGGCGTCTTGTGATTCTTGCAATGACTTGACCGCCTTAATCAGTTCTTCGTTTTGTTTCAGCATGGTAGCGATTAGCTCCCGTTGCCTAATCAGCTCTTCGTCCCGTGCCTCGATGTGCCCTTTTAATATTTCTATCTCATCGATGGGCACTTCGGGACGTGTTTCGACGTCATCTTCATTGTCGAAGAAATCAGGGTTTTCGTTGTGGTCTTCCCCTTCCCTGCTATTGCCCTCGGGGTTGACTCTCTTGGGAGGTCTCCCTTTTCTACCATTATTTTTATTGGTATTGGTGACGTGAGCTTGATTAGGCGGGGACTGATCATCCTGGGTCATATTCACCTCAGCATCAGTATCTGGATCAGTATCGTAGCTTATACTGATGGTGTTGACCGAGAAGTGTTCTTCATAACGAGCGGTTCTTCTCTTCTTCTTTGTTTGGCCAGGTGCGGTTATTTTCAGACTGTTGAGTGGTATTCTCGAGCCTAATCGGCTGAATACACTCTTTTGACCTAGGCGGCTGAATACGCTCTCGGGCGGAGCGTTGGATTTGCCGGCCTTGCTGGGCTGGGCTTGAGACTGGGGTTTTATTGGCTGGGAACCCTTTGGGACCCACACCTGCTGGGTGCTAGGTGTTGCCTTTGGTATAGACCTCCTTGTGTTCGGAATGGAGGCAATGGCTTGCGGCTGAGCCATGCTTTGAGAGTGATCGGGGCGGGAGACGTATCGTCTCGACCTAGCGTTCTTGACGCTCTTCCTCTGTTTGAGGGCCCTGTGAGCCTTGTAGATGGCTTCTGCAGGGGTTTGAGACTTGTCCTGGCGGCGCTGAGGCCTTTGAGTTGGGCGAGGTGTGGGCTTAGGCACCTCCCATGCCTGGCGGAGCTGGCCTGTGGCTGAGTTCTTGGCCACTATGCGGAGGGCTGTGAATTTGTTAGAGACTGGGATAGCTGGCCTAGCCACCAGCTGATTTTGGTATCCATCCAGGGTCCTCTTCCTGGATGCTTGAGAGTCGCGGGCAGTTTGGGCTGCTGCCTTTGGGGCTGTCTTTTTAGACGGTCGCCTTCTCCTCTTTGGGGAGGTAATAGGAGAGGCCATGACATTGTTTGAGATCCCCTTGGGAGTTAGGGTGATCGAGTCCTCCTCCTCGTCCGGGATGGAGATCTGGACGGTTGCGGGAGTGATCGTGGCCACTGGAGCTGGGCCGTAGATGGTGAGTTCTTGCGGGATAGTCCCGAAGAACATAAAGAGCTTGCCCTCTGGGCTCTGTGCAGGCATGACGGTGTAGGGAGCAAGGTTGAAGTTTCCGAAGTATGCCATTTCCTGCAAAAACAAAAATACTCGAAAATCATTAGTCATTTTTAGCGCATAGAAGACCACTTGTATCCTTTAACTATTCTATTTGCCTCTCTCTTTCAAAGATAAGAGGAGAATCTAGGTCCCACCGGGCGTGCCAGATCCTGTGCGACCCTTTTTCGCGCGCTCCGCACCGCCGCTGGGCGATGGGTTGCGGAAGAAGGACACGGAGATCCCTCCCGAGCGTGCATCTGCTAAGTGCCGGCTGATTCTGCCGTTTAGAGATATTTGGATGCACATCCAGGGGGTTTTTTAGTGATTGTGAGTTCTTATAGATTCCGGTGGGCGCAAGCCCCCACCGTTAATTACCCTGGGCTACTAACCTCGAGGCACCTCTGGATCTTTGAAAGAGAGAAGCAAATAGTATAGTTAAAAGATGGTCAAGTGGTCGTCTAGGTTCATAAAAAGGGGTCCATGGAAGACGAACCTACAAACAGATCGGTTCAATCTATGGAAGACAAACCTACAAACAGATCGGTTTTGTCCTATGGAAGACGAACCTACAAACAGATCGGTTCAGTCTATGCCACCTCGAGATGTAACCTTACCTACAGACCAGGTTAATCTCTTCAGAGGGGCTTGAGGTGAGTCTACATACAGAACGACTTGACCTCTGTTGATCTAGAAGATAAACCTACAAACAGATCGGTTCAATCTTAACTAGTCAACAACCAATCACACAAAATACAACTCGAAGCACTGAGCCGGTTGATCTTGAGGTTGGTGAATCAGGAGAAGGGTGGATATGGCCCACGTGTTTCTTCTCACCGATCTTCTAGATCATGAATTCGAAGCACTAAGCCGATTCATAAACCTAGGAAACACAGTTACACACAATGTCAAACCTGAAGCGCTGGGCCAGTTCAACATTGAGGCATGTGTTAGTGAAGGAACCTACCTACAGAACGGTTCACATTCACTGTTTTGTGGATGAATCTACTACAGAACGATTCAATCTCATAGTCTCGGGAAATGAGCCAGGAGACAAACTTATCGACGGATGAGTTCAGTCTTGCTAGCTCAAATGGTCATGAATTACTTGTTCATGACACCGAGTCATTAAGATGTCGCTTCGCTCGGACATCGTAATGTTCTTCTTCTTCAAAGTCGACATATCTCTCCATGCTGATGTCGTATCTTTGGTCATTCTTCAGCGAGCGTCGAGATGTTCTTGTCTCGACTAACCATTCTACATGTTGCATTACTTGTGCAAAATTACTACGTTGCCCTACATCCCTCGTGTGAACGTATTCAGTCATGAGTTACTTGCTCATGGTAGTGAGTCATTAAGATGTCACCTTTCTAGGACATCGTAATGTTCTTCTTTCTCAGAGTTGACATACATCTTCATGTTAATATCGCAGCTCTGGTTATTTTTCATCAAGCGTCAAGATGTTCTTGTCTCGACGTGTCTCCTCATGTTGCTATCAAAGCCTTAGTCATCTTACGTCAAGATGTTCTTGTCTCAACGTATTTTCTCATGTTGCTATCGAAGCCTTAGTCATCTTACGTCAAGATGTTCTTGTCTTGACTAATCGTTCTAAAGGTTATATCATGTGTGCAAACATTCTCATGTGGCTCTACAATCCTTATGTGAGCTTATTTGTTCATCTCCAAAATGTAAAAAAAGCTTATTACATAATATCTTATAAAGGTGCATTTATTTATTATTATTATTATTATTATTATTATTATTATATATTTTTTTATTCTTTAAACTCTATTTATCTATGTAGAAAATTATTTACAAAAATAGTAGAAAATGGGTTAGCTATTAACTAGAATTTTATTTATATTTTTGGGATTTTTATAATAGCTAAAATAGTAGAATTTTATTTTTATTATTTCTAAACTCTATTTATTTCGTAGAAAATCACTTACAAAATAATAGAAAGTAAGATGGCTATGATTTTTATTTGTATTTTTAAAATGTTTATAATAGCCAAAGTAATAGAATTTCATTATTATATTTCATTATATTGAGACATTATTTATTATGTAAAAACTATTTATAAAATCAAAAGATGGTTAGCTATATTGTTTTTATTTTTATTTTAAAATCTATCATAGCTAAAAGAAATCATTATTAATATTCTATCCTATTTATTATATTTTTCATTATATTTTTTATTATTTCTATGTATCATCTATAGAAAAATATAAGATTTTTATTATTATCATCATTATTTGAAAATAGCCATAAGGGATGGAATTCATTATATTCTTTATTACAACTATTATTTTTATTGCATTTTATCTATCAAAAATATTTTTATTGTATATTTGTATAGAAATAACAAAAGAAATACAATTCATATTATCATTCTTTATTATAGAAGAAAATGCATTTACTATCTATTGCCATGGTAGTATATATTTTTGTATATTTTGTGCTATTTATTTTTATTATTCTTTTTACAGAAAATATTAACATAATATCTATTATTATTTATTTCTATTTATCAAAGAATAGAGCTAATATCACTATTTATTATGGCATATTACTATTGTCATTATTATTTCATGAAAAATCATTTGAAAAATCACTAAAATATATCTAGTTATTATTTATGATTTTTATTTGTATTTTTGGAATTTTTATAGTATTTAAAATGACAAGTCAAAGCTAGGTCAAATATATTGATATAGGTAATGTCTTTTGCTTTTAAATTGTTTTAGCATGATTATATTTTCAAAACTGGAATATTATTGTATAGAAAAATAGTATGAAAAATAAGAAAATTTTAGAAACAAATTTGAGTTAATTTGGAGTTCAGGAACATTTTCAAATCATTTATTCACTCTATGTTATTACTATTCTGTTATTATTTAATTAATGGGCCTAATCTGGGCCGCCAGATCTATATCAAGATTAGCGCCTATCTTTTATTTAACTTTGTTCTTATTTGGGCCGCCAGATATGTTTCAAGATCGAGTTATATTAGATGGACGGCCCAGATTCATATTCGTATCTTTATTCAATGCGACGCTTTACTTCACACGTCCGATCTCTTCGAGATTTACACACGCGCGCTAATATCCGTGCTGCCGCGATTCGCTGACTCTCCAGTCAATGCTAGCTCCAAGATTCGTGTTAATGACGTCACCGGCGATTGGGGCCACCCTATTCTGATCAGGCAACTGCCCGAGCATCGCCTTATCACAGGAAATCTTTCTATAGTCTCTGATTGGTAATCCATACGGTGAATCCCTCTGTACATTAGCACCAGCTAGAACAAATTGGTACCATTCGGTACCGAATCACAAATCTCACAAATTCCATGCAATTAATCGTTATTTCCGACAATTGAGCACTTAATCTATATCGTATATGCATGCCAATGTATTATAACATGATCAAGATCATTCAAATTGATTCTTATCCTTTCTATTCTGGATGCATAGTAATATCACTCGGTACCGGTTACAACTCATACTAAATTCTTGTAATTCATATGTTTATACTATCATTAATGCACTCTACAAGCTTTATAGTGTCTGTCTCAGCCGAAACATACTCAATTATACCTTCAATTACCTTTAATTCTTGAATTAATACTCGATTTCCATAACAGAAAGCGACGACAGTATTCAAACTCCAAATTAGTCGAGTTCTCAAGATTATATCTGAGATCAATCGACTTTAAGTGACTACATAGACTCTAATGCATATGATATTAACAAGGATCAAGATAATTCTCACTCAAGAATCAAGAATTGATCAATGAATCTTGACTGTTACCGAGTTCTCAAGTTGAACTGAGATCAATCGATTTTACAGCCTTATTCATCAATCTCTAAGTAAAATTTATCAAAAGAAATGAAAGATTTATACTATATAAACTTGCAATGCATGAAATAAAGAAGGAAATCATGAAGGAATAGTTGAAATTCGAAGAAATTTAAAGACAGTACAGTAAAATACTGATATCCAGTGGCAATTACATCTCTAAAGCTCCAATCTTCAAGAATTAAACCTACTAATCCCTAATTGGCAGATAATAGAGTATATAGCTTACCTCTAGACAAGTAATTGAAGCAAAGGAATTGAGTTCTCAAGTTAAAACTGAGATCAATCAATTCTGTTAAGCCTATCTCGGTTCTTGCCTCTTCCTTGCTCTCTCTCTCTCTAGACTCTATATGTAATCTCTAAAGTATCTTCTCTCTGTCTCTTATCTTCTGTATGTGTGTGTCTCTGTTATTTTCCATGGATTAGGGGTTTATATAGGCAATTAAAGGGTGTATTAGGGGATTAAGGTTGTACACCACCTAAACACCATCAATTGGACTCCCTTGGCTCATGAACATGGTCTTTTGATTCTGTTATCCATTCTGTTGCGATGTGGGCCCCTATTCAAAGAATCCAAAGCTTAAGCCTTTCACTGTTGACTATGTTTGACTCACATCTCATACGCTGCTAGAACCTTCTAGAACATCTAAACATACTATATATACTCATTCCAATGTATCTAGAGTATTCATTCATCCTCTGCCATTGTAGTTCATCTCCAGAATTCAAAGCTTTATCACCCGATTGTGAGCTTTGATCACAGACATATCTCCATCGTCCAATTGATAGTTTCCATCACCTAAACAGCATCGTGTAAGCACAGGAAAGCTACAAGCATTGCCAATTCGAGCTAATAGTGCAAGGTTTCAAATTTTCCCTATTTGCCCGACTTCACCACTTCTTCTCAATTACTTCAATTCATCCCCTAATTGCTGCTCCTTTCTTCATACACAGTGTCGCCTAAGTGAGTGGAGAAGGTTTGCATCATCAATTTTTGATTTTGAAGTAGGAATTGAAGTGCTTCATCAATTGCCCGAGGTATTCATCTCTCTCAATCACCTTATTCATTTGTTGTTTTTCAATTCTGATCAATTGCACATACTCTCCCATGCATAGGCTAGTTCTAGGTGAAAGGAATTGGAGTTGTGAGCTTCGGAGAGCTTGATCACCTCTAATGGCGCCTTCTGCCTCGTCGAGAAGAAGAAAGAAGAGAGGGAGGGGAGAAGGAGAAGAGAGAGAAGGGGGCGCGCTCGGCGCACAGAGTCCACTACTAGGTGGGACCCACAGTCAGAGGCGCAACACAAGTGAGCCAGGTACACACCGCTTCTTTCTTTTGATTTAAATCTCTGATTAGATCTGTGCATAGGCCTGGTGCATGATTGCCTGTGTGAGCTATACATTCATAAACCTGACAAATGGGCCCCACATGTAAGTATATGAATCTCGACCCATTAGTCCAGCTGTGGATTGATTAACTCTCTGCTTGAATCTAATCGATCTGACTTGGCACACTCTGATAGGTCCACTTGTTTAATCAATCCATTAATCATCTGCATTAATGTTAAGCATGCTGAGGTGGCTCTGTAGTGTAGTGCCATGTGGCACTAGGATGGTGAGGTGGTCTCCTCTGGCTGTGCCATGTGGCATAGGGTTGGGTTAAGTGGACCTCTGGTGTGGTGCCATGTGGCACTAGGGTGGTGAGGTGGTCTACTGGCTGTCTGCCACGTGGCACTAAGGTGGGGCCCACATGTCAGTGACTCATACCAGGGTGGGGCCCACTTGCTGACATGGCCCAATGAGAGGCTGCCACGTGGCACACCCTCTCTCTTCTCTTATTTTATTCCTTCTGTGTTTCCTGCACCCAATTTGTACCCAGAGCTGCTGTTATCCCCAACTTGCACCCAGAACTGCTCTGATCAAATCTCAGCCTTTGATTAATTCATTTATTCTGCCTTTATTTTCCCTGAATTTATTTTAATAGCTCCACTTATCCAAAAATTATGAAAATTTCACCAAAAATCCCTAAATTCATGATGATCATCTCTGTAATTTTTAATTCCATTTTTACCCCTCCTTCTCTGAATTTAAAATTCTTTATCCATAAAACCCTATTATTCCTTCTGAATTAATCCCTGATCTCATTTGTAGCTCAATGTCTCTGCCAATTATCTCTCTCTTGCAGAAACCACCCTAACTAAATACCAATTAGACTTATATTGATATTCATTAGGGCTTAATCTGATCAAAAGTTGATTACATGTCAACAATTGATACAGATCTAGACTTGATCAGATGGTTGCTCCCAGCTTTGGCACCTGATCAGTCTTGTGAAATTGACTTTCAATCCCTTAACATGAGGGTGATTTGGTCAAAGAACTGACTACTTATCAGTAATTGACACAAATCAAAGCATGGTTAGGTGGTTGCTCACAGCTTTGGCACCAGGTCAGCCTTGAAAGCAAAATCACATTTGAAATTTCTCATGACTAGTTGCATCAAAATGCTAGCTTGGCATTGACATCATTTCATGTAGCATAGGGATTATACTGCTTCAGCTCCTTTCTAGGGTTAGCTCCAAGGGCAGATTTTTAGGGTTTAACCCTGACTCCTATAATAGGTCACTCAGGTGTGGGGTCCACCTGTCAGTGAAAATGGTCACATGAATGACTCATCAGATAGGCTAGATTCATGTTGTCAGGTTCATCTACAAGGGACTGTCAGGTGGGTCCCACTTGTCAGAGGAAATATAATCAAATGGCTGACCCATCAGGAGATTTTCTCTCTCCTAAATCTCCCGAGGGTCAGCCACCTCGAATGAGTAGGAGGTGGTGAGGTATTTATATCCTCGTCATTCACCCTAATATTTCATTGTGGGATTAATGGGTTTGTTCCGGGGTTAAGCAGCGACCTCTTCTGATTAGTGGGCCATCTTTCATTGCTTTCTCTTCTTCCCTCTTCTTATGGTTTATCATTAATCATCAATTTTATTTTCATTCATTCATCTATTCATCCTTGAAATCTTTCAAGGGTAAACACTCCCGTCAAGAAGGGGTCCACAGTACCAAAAGCAATCATAAGGGAAAACAACCTGTCGATTCTAAACCCCATCCACATAGAGCAATAGATGTGGAGGCTGAACCAATGGGAATATCCCGGAAAGAGATTCAAGCCATGATTGCCCAGCAAATGCAAATAGCTGGAGGAGGATACGCTATCCCTCCCGTTAAAAACTGTGGACATCCATACCCTGCCATATACGACTTAGAAGAATATCCTAAAGGGTATGTGATTCCCCGCTTCAGGACCTTCTCCGGGGAAGGCAATAAAGACCTGAACCCCGAACAACACCTGGCCCACTTTGTAGCCTCGTGCGGCAACACGGGCGGCAATGATGCGTTGTTATTAAGACAATTCCCTCAGAGCTTGGTGGGAACCGCCTTTCAATGGTATTATTCATTAGAGAACAACAGCATCAGGACCTGGGACGAGATGGCAGATTCGTTCAGGGCGCGATTTGTCATGGTGTCTGACAAAATAAACATAGCCGATCTGGCGAGCACTAAACCCAAGAAAGGGGAGTCAATGACAGATTTTATCAATAGATGGCGGAACCTCAGCATTAAATGCGACCGCACATTAACTGAAGATGAGGCCGTCAACCTAATCATGAAAAACATTGACGGGTGGATGGGCATGCTTCTTGGTGTGACAAAGGTCAACACATTCAAAGACTTGCTCAGATCGGTATCCAATATGGAAAGAATGTCACCGCACACCGTGCCGAACTTCATGAACAATAGGCCGCAACGAGGAGCCCGAGCTGAAACCAAAGTGGCATTCACCTCGTTAAAGGATAAGATGGTCGCTAACGCAGATACTCAAAGCGGCAACAGTGGCACAAATGGCAACAATTACAATAAGGGGCCCAGGCCCAATCAAGCGGAGAGTTCACGGAGTTTTGAGTCCCTCAAACAAAAGAAATCTAAACCGTACTCCTTCAGGAAAGATAAAGTTGCTCAAATCTTCAGGGGAGCACTAAAGAATGGCCTAGCCCTACCGGCCAGTAAACGCCCAGAAGATGCCGATAAGTCAGACGAACCCAACTTCTGCCCATATCACAGAGTACTAGGGCATCCAATTGAAGATTGCTGGGTCTTCAAAGATTGGGTTGAAAAGGCATACAAAAATGGTGAAATTACTTTACCTAAAGGGTTCTTGCAAAGCCCATCAGCCCATGAGCAGGCCAACACGATCTCTCACGAAGAAAAGGAGATCCCGGGCCAGTCAAGCGAAGATCTTGAAGAGCAATGGACTACGCACTTATCGAAGAAATCGATTAAAATGCTTAAAGCTCTTAAGAAAGAACCTTGCATGAAATGGAAAGACGACATCACGCTAGTGGTCCCACCAAAGCCCAGGGTATATTATAAAGTAGACCAGAGCCAAGACCAGGTTCTTAAGAAGAGAAAGAAGCATAGAAACAACAAGTCCAAAAAGAATAAAATTGAAGAGTACGAACAGGGCAGTCCCGAGGCGATTACCCTTCAACACTTCATCTCCAAAGAAGACTGGGAGAAGTTAACCCTAGGTCAAAAGAAAGAAAATATAGATGAAGAAATAAATAAAGAAGAAAGCGAAGAGATCTGGGGTGCTTCGTGCAACATGGTATATTCTTCTCACAACGAAGATATGCCAACATTAGAGGAGATGTTCTTCCTAAACGACGAAGGGGAAGCAAGCACCTCTGGGACCAAAAACGAAGAATGTAAAGCCGTGCTCCGGTCCGGGACTTACATACCTGAGAGACAAGCTCCCAAGGATTCCGATAAAGGAAAGGACAAGGCCCTGAATAAAGGTAAAGAGGCTGAGAACCTAAGCAAGAACCCAGAAAAGACCCGGTCGACGGGCGAAGAATATAATGTGTTGGCACATCTGCGTAAGATTCCAGCGCTATTAAGCATATTTGACGCGTTGATGATGTCACAAGACCTAAGGGAGGTACTAATCCAGGCCTTGCAAGATCCCGAGAAGTACAAGTCATACTTCGTAGAGCAAAATATGCAAGAAGCCCTATTCACCGCTAAGCGGGCCGCCTGTATAAATTTCACGGACGACGACCTCCTAATAGGCACCGTCGACCATAATCGCCCGTTGTACATTACCGGAAACTGCGGAGGGCAAAAGATTGGCCGCATCTTGGTCGACGCAGGGTCCTCGATCAATATTATGCCGCTCAAAACTCTGAAGACCATCACCTTAGATGTGAAAAATCTATCTGACGAAAAGGTGATCATTCATGGCTTTAATCAAAACTCCCAAAAGGCCCTGGGAGCTATAACTCTAAACTTGCAATGTGGAAGCCTAAGAGCGCCTACTAAATTCTATGTCATTGACGCTGAAACCTCTTATCGGGCGTTGCTGGGTCGCCCGTGGCTTCATAATAATCAGGTCATACCCTCTACTCTGCACCAATGCCTGAAATATATCGAGAATGGTAGGCAAAAGAGAATTGATGGGGATGTCAAACCATTCGGGGTGCATGAGATTAAATTCAATGACGCCCAATATTTTCTGCCCAAATCCGCTGTGGCGCCGAGCCGGTCAATAACAAAAGCAGGTCAGAAATCTCTTAATGAAAGCCCTAAATTTGACACCTCATCTGGAGAAGAAGAAGAGGTCAAATTTAATATCAAACCCCGAGGTGCTCGAGCCCAAAGACCCGGAAGAAAGTCGGGTGAGGAAGCAACCTTCCACTTCAAACAGGTGGCTACGTATAAGGCCCAAATAAAACCAAGCGAAATCAATGCGAGTGATTCTGAAGAGGAGGTCATTTTCAATTTTAAACCTGCCAACACTCCTCAAATTCAGATCATAGAGGCAACTTCGGGAGAAGACTCCGAAGATTCCAACGACTCGGGCGATACCACCTCGGGAGAAGAGTCTAGCCATGATCGTCAACCCTGGGAAGAGGAATCCGACGAAGAGATCATCTATCACATCCTCAAGAAGCCATATAAAGGGCCTGAAACAGATAATGAAAGCGAGGAGTCATTTATGATCAACACGGGATCCGGTAGCGGAAGGGATAACCCGGTTAGGCCAGGGCCTATAAATGAAGAACGCTCATGGCGGGAAAATTTCGAAGGTCGCGTCTGGAATGCAATCGACGAAATAAGGCACCAAGTTGAAAACAATAGGAGGGAGGTGTCTGAACAATGGGAAGTGATGCAGGATATTAAAGTGCAACACAATGAAATCATGATAATGATTGAAAACCTGCAAGCCGCGATCTATAACTCCGAGCTACTCAAAGAAGTGACGAGCGAACCCCGTTCCGGGACCCCCGAAAGGCAAGCACCCGATGGCGGCAAACGGGTAATTGTTATAGTAGACGAATCAAAGGGGGAAGAAACAAAAGCTAAACAATCGGCCGTCATGCAAACCCTCAAGGCCAAGAAGAGTAAACCATACTCTTTCCTGAAAAATAAGACAGCTCGGATATTTGAGCAGGCTTTAAAGAGCGGATTGACGCTTCCCGTTTGTAAAAGACCCGCAGACATGGAAAGAGCCGGTGAAGGCGAATTCTGCCCTTATCATCGCATATTGGGTCACACCATTGAAGAATGCTGGGTATTCAAAGATCTAATAGAAGAAGGGCACAGAAACGGGACAATCCAACTCCCGAAGAGCTTTCAACAAGACCCAGCTCCGCATAACTCGAATAACAAAGGCAAAGGGGTGGCTTATACGATCTCGCATACTCCTGTACCTAGCAAACCTAAGGTTGCGAGACGAAAGCCGATCAAAGAAATCTACCGCTCCAACTCAGTCATGAACATTGAGATAGAAGAAGAGATGGCAGCGCTAGAGATTACCGTGGTTCCTGAAAGGCATTTTAAAGACCTCATGCCAAGGGAAGTGAACCACATCCAGACTCTTAAAACCTTTGTTGTGCCGGCAAAGGTAGAGCGCATCAAAGGGAAAACTATCATCCACAAGGCTATAATTTTCTATCAGAGCGATTCAACCCAGTCTCTGAAGAACCCTGATCACGACGCTTGGAAGAAGTGGGTGATAGAACAAGAATCGGAGAATGCAACGGGCGGTGACGCTGCATCTCATCCCTTTGGAAAGGAGCTGTATAAACTGGCAAAAAGGGCGAAATGTCTGAGAGACATATCCAAGGCCGAGGCCAAGCGCTTCGATGAACTCTGGAATGGCGGCCAGAATAAGGTTCTGGGCCTGGATGGTAAAATAAAATACACCCGGGGGTTAGGGTATAACTGCGATGACGCAGTATGTCTTGAGGGGTCTCTCAACGAGTACCGTATGGAAGAAAGCTGTTGCATGACTTCTGTTGAGACGCTAGATAATGAAACAGAAGAGGACAATGCCCCAGTCCTGAAAAATGCTTTGAAACAGCTAGAAAAGGAACCCAACACGGTCGATGAGTTAGCTGAAATTAATTTGGGGACGGAAGAAGACCCACGACCAACTTTCATAAGCGCGTCGTTACCAGAAGAGGTGGCTGACAGGTTGAAGACATTCCTTAAAAGCTACATGGACTGCTTCGCTTGGAGTTATAAAGAAATGCCTGGATTAGATCCCAACGTGGCGGTCCATTACTTAAAAATTGATCCAACCTTCAAGCCGATTAAACAGGCGCCGAGGCGGATGAGAATAGAACTCGAAGAAAAGGTCGTGGAGGAAACGAAGAAACTCATTGACGCGGGCTTCATACGGGAAGAAGAGACGCCGGAATGGGTGGCTAGTATTATCCCAGTTAAAAAGAAAAATGGGCAGATCCGCATTTGTGTGGACTTTCGGGACTTAAATAAGGCGTGTCCTAAAGATGATTTCCCGCTCCCAGTGACCGAAATCATAATTGACCATACATCCTCTTATGAAGTCTTCTCCTTCATGGACGATTATGCGGGCTATAATCAAATCAAAATGGCGCCAGAAGATGAAAGGCACACAGCCTTCCGCACGCCGATTGGCATCTATTGTTACAAAGTCATGCCGTTTGGGCTCAAAAATGCGGGTGCCACCTATCAACGGGCGATGACGAAGATATTCGACGATCTAATCCACAAGATATTTGAGTGCTATGTGGATGATCTGGTCATCAAAGCCATGTCATATGAAGAACACCTCCAATATCTTGAGGTCGTTTTCAACCGCCTGAGAGAACATGCGCTCAAATTAAACCCATTGAAATGCGCCTTCATGGTATCATCTGGTAAATTTCTGGGATTTGTGGTACGCCACAGGGGAATCGAAATAGACCCGGGCAAGATCAAAGCAATAACTGAACTATCCCCGCCAAAGAATTTAAAACAATTGCGATCTTTGCAAGGGCAATTGGCGTACATCAGGCGGTTCATAGCCAACCTATCGGGTAAAATCCAACCCTTCACCCGGCTAACTAAGAAGAATATCCCGTTTAAGTGGGATGGCGAGTGCCAGCGAGCCTTTGAAGAAATCAAGGCATATCTACTCAACCCTCCAGTATTGGCGGCGCCCATACCCGGAAAGGAACTTATCCTGTATACGACCGCCCTAGATGGATCCTTGGGAGCCCTATTGGCACAAGAAAACCAGGATGGTAATCAAAATGCGCTATATTACTTAAGTCGCATGATGGTAGGGGCAGAACATGGGTATTCACCGATCGAGAAGCATTGTTTAGCCCTAATCTTCGCGGTGAAGAAATTGAGGCACTACATGCTAGCCCACAAAATCATTTTAATATCTAAGGTAGACCCCCTCAAATACCTGATGACCCGGCCAATATTGACGGGTAGGCTGGCCAAATGGGCGATCATTCTTACCGAGTTTGACATCACATACACACCGCAAAAGGCGATCAAGGGGCAGGCGCTAGCAGATTTCCTGGCTGCACACCCGATTCAAGATGACTCCCCACTAAGATGTGATTTTCCCGATGAGGAAACTCTACATGTTGAAGAAGGAAACCCTATATGGGAGTTGTACTTTGATGGTGCTTCTTCAATCAAGCCGATCGCGGGCCCAGGAGTCCCAACTGTGCGAGCTGGCGCAGGACTAGTCTTCGTAACCCCGGAAGGCGGGATAATATGACATTCTCTGGCTTTAACCGAACCATGCACAAATAATGAAGCAGAGTATGAGGCGCTTATCGCCGGGCTAGAGCTATCACTGGAGCTAGAGATCAAGGCTGTACGCATCTTTGGAGACTCACAGCTGATCATAAACCAAATAATTGGTGAATACAAGGTCCTAAAGCCGGAACTAATACAATATCACCAAAAGGCCATGGAACTAATGAAGAAAATCCCGTATGTGTCCATCGAGAAGGTCACGAGGGCCGTGAACGGTGAAGCAGATGCGTTGGCCAAACTCGCCAAGGAGCTGGGTGAACCAACAGAACCAGAAATCTACATCATCATCCGCAATAGAAGGCCATTATCATTGTGTCAGACGATAGATAATACGAATAATGAAAATACTGGGCTAGAAAAGATGGAATGCCAAGAAACAATGATAACTGAAGACGATGATTGGAGACAGCCGTTCATCGAATATTTCCGGCATGGTACCCTCCCCAAAGACAAAAGGATAGCTGATCAACTAAGAAAGCGGGTACTACGATACGCGTATGTGGGCAATACGCTATACCGGAGGTCTTATGATCAGTTATGGCTGAGGTGTATATCAGGGCCTGAAGCCGAGCAGGTTATGAAAGAAGTCCATTCCGGGCTATGCGGAGCACATCAGTCTGGGCCGAAAATGAAGCTAAAGATCAAGCGAATGGGGTATTATTGGCCTACAATGGTGGCTGATTGTGAAGAGTACGCAAAGAAATGCCGCATGTGCCAGATACATGGCCCTTTTATACATCAAGCGCCAAACCCGTTGCACCCCACTGTAGCATCCTGGCCATTTAATATGTGGGGCACATACATAGTAGGGCCCATAGACCCTCCTACGTCGAGAGGTCACCGGTTTATCCTGGCGGCAACAGATTACTTTACTAAATGGGCTGAAGCCGTTCCACTCAAAGAAGTCAAAGCATCCGATGTGGTTAAATTCTTTAAGACGCACATCCTCTACCGATTCGGTACCCCACAACGGATAATATCCGATAACGGGACGGCCTTCAAGAGCTCCAAAGTCTATGCCCTGGCGGAGCAATTTAATATTGATTGGAGATTCTCGTCCATTTATAATCCGAGAGCCAACGGCCTGGCCGAAGCCTTTAACAAAACCCTAATCAATATTATGAAAAAGACCGTGGACGGCAACCAACGAGACTGGGACAATCGTCTACAGGAGGCATTATGGGCTTATCGGACCACGTACCGAACGCCTACGCAAGCTACCCCGTATTCTTTGGCTTTTGGGGTTGAAGCCGTTCTCCCTCTTGAGGTGGAATTACCGTCATTGCGGGTGGCTATGCAAAATGATATGACCATGGACGAATGCCAACAACTTAGACTGGATGAGTTGGATGCCATGGACGAAAAGAGACTGATAGCCCAGCAGAACCTTGAAATATATCAGGCAAAAATGACAAGGGCATATGATAAGATGGCGCGAGTCAGGGCATTTCAACAAGGGGAGCTTGTTCTTGTCCTTAAGAGGCCGATTATTGGCCGGCACATCGGCCCAAAATTCTCTCCGAATTGGGAGGGGCCATACGTAATTGAGAAGGTATACGGAGGCGGCGCATACCAACTCATAGATCATGAAGGTGAAAGGCCCATGCCACCGATTAATGGGCGATATCTGAAGAAATACTACACATAGCCCGGAGCGGGGCCAACCGAGTAGTATCTATTGTAAATAAATAAATAGGGAGGGAATAAGTGTTCGCTTACACACACGTGCACGAAACACAAACCCATGTTTAACCTCCACTTTTGCATAAAAATCTCAAAAACCTTACTTTTGCATCTGTAAATAGAATGCACCCAAAAAATCCAAAACCACACAAACACATATAGCCCTATAAAAATAAAAAAATATATATAGAACAAGAGAATTCAACGCCAAAACCACGCGAGAATGTAAGGCGAGAGCTTTGGTGTTTGGGCTCATAATACAAATACCACTGGGTTTTTCCATTTGATACAGAATAAACACAAAAATGGGCAGGGTTTGCAGTTTGTCCCTCAAACTATCTGTTGCCCAATGACGAAAGTTGCTCATATTGGTCGCCCACGGCGCAAGCCAAGGGATAGGTCGAGCAAATTGGTGGCTAGTAAATAGCCGCTTCCGAGGGCATATGAATAAATAACTCTCGTATTATTAGTAACATGTATCACTAATAACCAAAATCTGTCTTCTTCTGATAAAATAAAAGGATATATAAGTAAAACAATAAAAACCTATTTTCCTTACTCATTGATAAAAAATAAAAAAATATAATAAAATCTTTTCAATAAGGGGTTGCCACCTTTGTCCCCGACACCACGAGTGTTATACAAAGCCAGGTTGGGTGCATTCATCCGTAAAAGCACCACACGCCCAAGGAGGTGGTCTGTTTCTAATCCCAAAATAGATCATGGAGGGGTCAGACTAAGGGTTTACGCTTGTACCCGACATTTCATGTTAAACAAAGCGGCTCGCTTAAAGAAGTGACTCAGGTCATGGAGAGCGAACATACCCGATGAAAGCCTGTCTCGCAGGGATGCGTGATGGATGTTTGAGGGTAGCTAAAATATAAAAAACTAGGTTGGGTACATTCATCCGCAAAAGTACCACACGCCCAAGGAGGTGATCTGTTTCTAATCCCAAAATAGGTCGTGGAGGGGTCAGACTAAGGGTTTATGCTTTTGCCCGACATTCAGTGTCAAATAAAGTAATTCGCTTAGAGAAGTGACTCAGGTCATGGAGAGCGAACCTACCCGATGAAAGCCTGTCTCGCAGGGATGCGTGATGGATGTTTGAGGGTAGTACCCCCACAAAACAAATTGAGTGGAGATGAGTGAAGGTGAGTTTCCACTTCTGCACGCAACGGTGCACAAATGAGGGGAGAGTGAGTGAGCTTCCACAAATAAATGTCAACTAAATATACAAGGAGCATCCACAAAATGGTGTTATCAGTTGCATCCATAATCCAATTGATACTGGTAAGTTTATCCATCAGTAATAAAGGGATAAACGGGTTTATTCTGTACCCGGCCTAGAGGTCAATACAGACAGGTTCGGTATCCGTAAAATACCACGGTTACTTGAGTTTTGTATTGCCATAAATAAAGAGAAACATGTATAGAATGAATGTAATAGGATGTTGTAAGATTTTTCTTTATTATGTTTAGACGCTGCGAAAGAATGAAGCAGTTGTAATAGGGCGCTTTTACAAATAAGATTGGAGGTGCATAGCATGAAATCAATAAAATATTTCCTCGCGTTGCAGAGGAAGCGATGAAAGGATAATAATAGAGGCAAGCATCATCCACAACAAGAGATCAAAATGATAAATGTCAAGGCATCCTATATCAAGTATAGTAAAAGAAAAGGAGAAAAGAAGAAATGAAAAGTGCAGTCTATGGGCCCAAAAAGCGGGACTCCAACTCTAATAGCACAGTACTAATGGTCTCCAGATAAGCGTGTAGGGAGTGCCTGTCCTCCTCCGAAGTCGCCTCGAAGTCCAAGAACTGAGCGAAGGCACTATCCCGAGCACTCGTGTGAATCTGCAGCTCTGGAAGACGTCCCGCTAGATGTCGGGAGAAGCCCTCTACTGATGATCTGTGGTCCTCTAGCTCCTGCACGAGCAGTCGAGCAGGCCCACCACTGACTCCCATGGAACGGAGAGTGGCACAAGAGGAGAGCCGCTGAAGATAACGAAGTCGAGCAGCCTCCAAATGTCTGCGCAGCTCATGAATCTCCAACTCGTGCTGGTATACGAGAGAGCTCGCATCCTGGTAAGCCCTGAGCAGCTCCTCACACCTCCTAGAAATGAAAGTACTCTCGAGACGAGGTGCAATGAGTAGAGCTGGCGCGATGGTATCCCGCATCAGCCTATACCAGTCGAAAGAGAAACCACTGGGTAGAGAGTCCAGGATCTCGAAATCTAGCGGATAGCCCCCGAAGAAGGTGTCTCGGAGTGCATCCGCCAGCGCGGCCAAGGTAAGCTGCACATCCCTCGATGTAACATCTGCAAGTAAAATAAATGGGTTAGACAAATTGTTATAATCAAAGAAGAAGTAGAAGGAAGAGAAGATCTAACCTATCGCCTCGTCGCCTGAGACTGGCGGGACTGAATCAGGGATAGGGATGTCGGTCGCCTCAGGAGGACCCGCAGGTGCACTAGACCCGGCTACAAAATAAAAAAAAAAAAAGCATAAGTACATGGAAAGTAAAGTACGGGCAAATAATAAAGGAAATATAAGGTACCGGAAGAAATATGAGGCTCAGTGAGACCCTCGCTAGCCGGGACCCCCGTCTCTGGGCTGTGGAATAGCTGCTCCACTAACCAACTCTCATCTAGCTCCGAGTCATAGTCGACTGTAGCCCTCTCAGTCGAGTCCTCCACCCGAGCATCTGATGAAACTCCACCATCTATGGCCATGAGAGGCTGCCCATCGGGAGATGAAGAAGCATGAGATGGCCCTCCCTCGATCAATAATGGCTCGTCGCCTGCGGGCTCGACAGCCAATGGACTCCCCTGCTCTAAAGAAGCCTCCTCTGATCGTACAAGAGTGAGCACTGGTCCCAGAACCACATCGAATGAGTCACCGTCTCCAGTGGGTACCAGCAAGATCGACGGTGAAGCAGGGCCGTCATAAAAGAAAGACTCTGAGCGGTGTGGAGATGCCATGTCATCGGCCTCAGGGTCTGTAAAATCTACATGTAAGAATGAAAATACTAGTGCATGCTGGCAACTAAGTATTAAATGAAGCACACGAACCTGCGACGGCAAGGTCGGTGCAAAACCCTGAAATGGCAGTGCTCGCAGGCGCCGATAGATCTGCTATGATGTCACCTCGGGCAGCCTCCACAGGAGATGTCCCGTGAGCTGGAAAATAAACCCTAATCAGAGATGCAAATGAAGTGCGCCCGAATAAGGATAGGCGAGTCAATAAAGAAAATCACCCGGAGTGGGAAAAGGAAAAGAAGACGGGGAAGACGGCTGAGAGGCGCCGTCTCGATCTCTCCCCATGGTAGCTGGAGCCGGTGGCTCGACGGGTGGCTGAGAATGAACGCCAACTACTCGTGGACGAGGGACTGAGAACCCGGGCTCCGCGTGATCATACTCGTAAGCCAGCTCTGAATCAAGAGAGAATTGGTCGAAATGAGATGAGGTTTATCGAAAGGAAATAACCTAAAGGGATGATGAAGTATACCTGTGAGAATGGTCCTGACAGGAGCACGAGAAAATCGGCTATCTAAACCCTGAAAATCGACAGGCTCTGCGGCAAGGGCCGGGAAAGGGCTGCGATCACGCGAAACGGTGCCATCTAATAGAGGCTGAATATCTCGCGGACATGTACTCCGGACGACCACCGAAGGAGTATACGACTGGTAAGAGCGAATGATCTCATAATACCACTGCTGATAACGCCTCGTGAAGGTGAAAGTCCTAGAGGTGGATATCATCTGATAGCGAGTGCCCGTGCCTAGTCGGAAAAGGTGAGTGTAGCACCATCCGATACCCTCCAAATCGGCCGCCAGTGATATAGGGCGGAGAAGAGGCGCTGGAATATCCTGATCCAAGCCAAACTGATGTGCGCATCGATGTGGTGAATAGGGCTCGATGAACATATAATCGCCCAATCTGAGAGGAAGAAAGCTCTGACGAATACTAATCAGGTACTCCAAATCAATAGGCCTGGCTCGGATGCTAGAAGGGTCAGAAGAGGGAACCCTGCTGTCAATCACCATCCTGTCAGCAACCCTAGCTGCCCCACGGGCCACTGATCTATCTCGAGAGAAGTGTAGATGATCTCGACTCCTGAAGAATCTATACCGAGCAGCCTCCGGAGTCAATGAAGCTGGCTGCACCCCAGCTAAGTCACTCAGTAAAGGTAGACGATCTCGTAGCGTAACCGCCATACCGGGATCATATGAGCCAGACCAATGTAAATGAAGCCATCCGCTAATCAGATGCCACGGGATCAGCTCCTGGCACTGTGAAGGACTACGAGATGAAGTCAAACCGCGGAGGCATCTATAGATGTTGGCCAGCACAGGCACGGCCAAAGAGATCCTGTCGCCACGCGCGATCAGGCTCGCCATAATGAACACCGAAGGCCGAATGGTGTATGCAGGGGAGCTAGGTAATAAGAAATAGCAGATCCACCAAGAGATGAAGGCGGTCAGATAAGTCTCCCGATCCATGTCATGTGAACACAGGGTATCCTGAGAAGGAATAGGGCCGTCATGATGAATCTCGAGCCGACCTGTACCAAATGGATCTCTAGTGGAAGCCAAACCCGTAGGGCGAGTATGGACCCGATCGGTGAAATAGGCGATCCAATGTCTGAACGGAACTCCGGGATGCCCCCTCCGTAGATGATAATAAATCTCATAAGTCCTCTGTAAAGAAGGCGGGAATCGAGTGAAGTCTCCCGAGTCAGCGGGTGAGACCATGAACTCGTCATAGAAATGGCCGAAGATCGGCAGCCCGGTCAACTGCCGTATCTCTAGGAGGGTCGGAGTCAGCTCCCGATCGTCGATGAACAAAGTGTTGGTGGAATAGTTCCACCTCTCACAAAAGGCCCGTAGCCAGGGTGTGTCGATATGATAATGAAACATCGACAAGAAAACCGAGTCATATATCCCGGCTCGCCTGAGCAGAGTCCCCTCCCGCATGAGCACATACCGGGTCCACTCTAGCTGATATCCATGGCACTCCAAGGGAGTGATGAAGGGAGCAGTAGTCCATCTGTGAGCCTCCCCGTCGATAATCTCCTTGCCCAGGAGATGTGTCAAAGGAGCCGTAGAGGCAACGCCTAGAGGCTGAAGGGGCATGATGTCATGAGGCTGATCATCCCTGAAAAATAAACCGCCGCCTCGCGGGTAGACAGGAGTCACTCGGATGGCTGAGACGAGAGGAGTCCAATCGCTAGGATCCTCATAAAAAGAATGATAATGACTCAAGGGGCGACGCGGAATGGCGTCATGAGATAGAACTACAATACCCGAAGAAGAAAAGGCGTCATGAGAAATGAAGTGATGAATAATAAGGAATAATGCACCAAGGCAAGCCTTTCGAGCGTTCAAGACTCGTCTTGGTGGGTGGCTCTTTGTTTACCCTTGAAAGATATCAAGGATGAATAGATGAATAAATGAAAATAAAGTTGATGATTAATGATAAATCATGAGAAGAGGGAAGAAGAGAAAGCAATGAAAGATGGCCCACTAATCAGGAGAGGTCGCTGCTTAACCCCGGAACAAATCCATTAATCCCACAATGAAACATTAGGGTGAAAGACGAGGATATAAATACCCCACCACCTCCTACTCATTCGAGGTGGCTGACCCTCGGGAGATTTAGGAGAGAGAAAATCTCCTGATGGGTCAGCCATTTGATTACATTTTCTCTGACAAGTGGGACCCACCTGGCAGTCCCTTGTAGATGAATTTAATAACATAGCCTATCTGATGAGTCACCCATGTGACCATTTTCACTGACAGGTGGACCCCACACCTCAGTGACCTATTATAGGAGTCAGAGTTGAACCCTAGAAATCTGCCTTTGGAGCTAACCCTAGAAAGGAGCTGAAGCAGTATAATCCCTATGCTACATGAAATGATGTCAATGCCAAGCTAGCATTTTGATGCAACTAGTCATGAGAAATTCCAAATGTGATTTTGCTTTCAAGGCTGACCTGGTGCCAAAGCTGTGAGCAACCACCTAACCATGCTTTGATTTGTGTCAATTACTGATAAGTAGTCAGTTCTTTGACCAAATCACCCTCATGTTAAGGGATTGAAAGTCAATTTCACAAGACTGATCAGGTGCCAAAGCTGGGAGCAACCATCTGATCAAGTCTAGATCTGTATCAACTGTTGACATGTAATCAACTGTTGATCAGATCAAGCCCTAATGAATATCAATATAAGTCTAATTGGTATTTAGTTAGGGTGGTTTCTGCAAGAGAAGGATAATTGGCAGAGACACAGAGCTACAATTGAGATCAGGGATTAATTCAGAAGAAATAATAGGGTTTATTTGATAAAAGAATTTTTAATTCAGAGAAGGAAGGGTAAAAATGGAATTAAAAATTACAGGGATGATCATCATGAATTTAGGGATTTTTGGTGAAATTTTCATGATTTTTGGATAAGTGGAGCTATCAAAATAAATTCAGGGAAGATAAAACAGGTTAAAAATGAAAGATCAAGGGCTGAGATTTGATCAAGGCAGATCTGGGTGCAACTTGGGGACAGAGACACATCTGGGTGCAAGCTGGGGATCCTAAGTACACCTACACCGAATCAGGGAAGAGAGAGGGTGTGACACGTGTCAGCATTTCATTGGGCCACCTCATGCCACGTGTCAGCCCCCCATTGGTCCACCTCAGCCATGTGGGCCCTACACCCCTACAGACCTGACAAGTGGGCCCCACCTATGCCACGTGGCAGTCAGCCTTTGGTCCACATCAGCAGTCACTCCAACAAGCAGAGACAAGTGGCAGCATGCTATAAGGCCACCTCAACAGCCAGGTGCCATGTGGCCTTCCCTTATTGGTCCACCTCACTACTGCGAACCCCACTATACCATAACACGACTGACAAGTGGGCCTCACTGGGTGCCACATGGCATGCACTCACTGGTGCCATGTCATCATACAGTGTGTACAAGGAGTGACAAATGGCTTCCTATGATTGGTACAGGGCAACACAAAGTGCCGCATGGCACTACATCGCAGAGCCACATCATACACCATTAACAGATCATTAATACTAAGGGTTTGTTTAATAAAGCAATCAACCAATCAGGCAGAGCCACCTCAGCCTATTAACCCTAATCATCATGCTAATCAACTGCTAAATGAAATGCCTAAACTATTAAATCTGACATGTGGGACCCAGTAGTCAGGTTAATATGAGTAGGCGCATGAGATGAAAGCTGTAAGCTGAGTCTATTCAATCTGCCTCTTTAATCCAGCGCAATTCAATTTAAAACAAGAGATGAAAAGGAGATGAACCTGGTGCATGCTTCCCCAGTCGCTGGTCTACTCTCTCCTGGCGCTTTGGTGCACGAGTGCCTAGCCCGTCCAGTCCAGTCGAAGACTCCCCCCGCTCTCTCTTCTTCTTCTCCTCGCGCGCGATCGCTGGCTTCTTCCCATGGCGTCTCACCATTACGAGAGGCTTCAAAACAAATGACAAGCATCAATGCTTCGATCGGGGAAGTGAGAACAAAAGGATAACAGTGAAGGAAGAATTGAACAACAAGATTACCACAATTTGAATTGAAGCAGCGACGGTGTGCTTTCAAAGAAACGTGATTGAGCGCTTTAAACACCAAATTGAGCACACAGAGGGCTTCTTTATGCTAAGGCGATGCCGATTGGTAGGCAATTGCAATATAGTGCAATGAAAGGAAGGGCTAAGAGTGAAGAATTGATAAGAGCAGTAATGGAGAGGCAGATCCAATAAGCGCTCTAGAGATCGAATTGAATGGTGAAAAAGCTTATTCAGATCAAGGCGATGTTAATCGACATGGATTGAAAAGGCAATTGAGTAAAAGATGGTGAATTTAGCTAGGAGGAGAAACGGGCTAAAAATGCAGTTTGGAAATTGAGTGAAGAACTATGCAATTGAGGGAGAAAGGGGTCTTAGCAACGAGATGGAAGTGTTTAAGCATGGTTTGGCAGTGAGGGGCCACTCACCGGTTGAAATAGGCGCTCAATTGAGTCAAAGAGTTGCGGCACAGTCAAAGGATAACAGAAAACGGTTATTGCAGTTCCACAACAAGCACAACTTGATCTCAACCATCCAGGCAAGTGTAATGAAGGGTGGAGATGCATCCAAGCTGGCAATCCGAGTGGAAGGCAGCCAACCAATCACAATTGGGTTAATTGGCCGGTTCTAGCCTATATAAACTAAAAAATCAGCAACAGTAAGGGGAAGAGGCCATTAGAAGAGCAGTTAAGAGCATACACACACCCATACACACCCAATAGTGATCACAGAGGAAAGAGAGAGCCTTTTATAAGAGCTAATAAGAAGAATTCGAGTAATTGAGATTTCTGTCAAAGCTTGAGGTAATCAATCATGTGAATTGATTCAATTAGCATATATTTTTGTTTTCTTCTCTAGAATCTTTGCTATTTGATACATTTTTATGAGAATTTCTTGATCAACTTTACTATTGGGGTCTATTTTCTTAAAATCTCCTTTACTTCTCTTCTGATCTTGCCGTTTCTTGTTATTAGAATTGATTGTTGAATAATATCATAATATCCAGTGAGCCACTGGCCCAATTACAAAGTAATTGGTGAGCCTTTAGGCCTGGATTGATCACAAATACTAAGAATTCATGATTATATGATTTCCATGGTAAATTTTCATTTCTTGATTAACTTCTTTGTATTCATTCGCATAATGACTTGAGGTATGAACTTGCTATCTCTTAATCACCTTGATTGTATGATTCATTCAGCTAAGAACCTAGGCTTTGCAATTTTGTATTGAAATTGTTTAATCTGATATGGAACAGTATACTGCTAAATCGATTAACACTATTACAATCTCAGCGAGCCACTGGCCCTAGCTGAAGCTGGGTGTGCCTTTAGGCCTGAGAGGTGTTAATTGAATAAGAATGGTTAGTGAGTGCTCCAAGTTGACAAGAAATTAGAAATGGTACCGATCGTTACCATTCTTGAATCACAGGTGCTCCAACACGATTGCTGATGAATGATATCCTTTATAACCATCTAAGATCAACTTAATACATTCAGGCGATGCTCAATAGTTTTATAATTGTCCAGAATCTTGATTAATTGTGTTGAATTTGGCAAAGGAAAGGTCTTGATACCGGTTCCAGTTGGTACACTAACTGGCATTGTTATGCGAGTGTCAATCGACGTATGGATCTCTGATCAGACGCCACCGAAGGACTCAATGCATTAAGACGACGCTAGGACGCTGATCTGATCGGAAAAGGAGTGCTCCGGTCACCGGGAACGCTATGTTGCACTAATCCTAAAGCATCGCAAGGTCGGAGTCTTGGAGAATCTCCTCCGCACGAATATTGAAACGTCCGATAATCTTGAAGATTCTTCAACGAATGAGATATAACAAAAGTTTAAAAATCCGAGCGGGAAATAATCTGGGCCTTACATATATTAAACACGTATCTCAACTAGATCTAACGGCCCAAGTATAAATGAAACATTTGAATAAACTAGGCGCCAATCTTGGAGCAGATCTGGCGGCCCAGATTAGGCCCAATAATTAAATAATAAACAGAATAGTAATAATATAGAGTAAATAAATGATTTGAAAATGCTCCTGAACTCCAAATTGACTCAAATTTATTTCTAAAATTTTCTTATTTTTCATACTATTTTTCTATACAATAATATTCTAGTTTTAAAAATATAATCATAGTAAAATAATTTAAAAGCAAAAGATATTACCTATATTGATATGTTTGACCTAGCTTTGACTTGTCATTTTAAATACTATAAAAATTCCAAAAATATAAATAAAAATCATAAATAATAACTAGATATATTTTTCTGATTTTTCAAGTGATTTTTCATGAAATAATAATGACAATAGCAATATGCAATAATAAATAATGATGTTAGCTCTATTCTTTGATAAATAAAAATAAATAATAATAGATATTATGTTGATATTTTCTGTAAAAAAAAAAAGAATAATAAAAATAAATAGCACAAAATATGCAAAAGTATATACTACCATGGTAATAAATAGCAAAAAAAATACATTTTCTTTTATAATAAAAATGATAATATAGTTTTATAATATGAATTGTATTTCTTTTGTTATTTCTATACAAATATACAATAAAAATATTTTTGATGAATAAAATGCAATAAGAATAATAGTTGTAATAAAAATATAATGAATTTCATCTCTTATGGCTATTTTTCAACTAATAATAGTAATAATAAAAAAAATCTTATATTTTTCTATGGGTAATAAGTAGAAATAATAAATGAATAGTATAATAAATGAAATAGAATATTAATAATGATTTCTTTTTAGCTATTATGGATTTTAAAAATAAAAAAAATAATAAATAATAAAGAAATAATAATAATAAAATAATATAGCTAGCTATCTTTTGATTTGTAAATAATTCCTACATAATGAATAGTGTTTCAACACAATAGAATATAATAATAAAATTCTATTACTTTGGCTATTTTAAAAATACAAATAAAAAATCATAGCCATTTTATTTTCTATTATTTTTGTAAGTGATTTTCTACAAAATAAATAGAGTTTAAAAATAATAAAAATAAAATTCTACTATTTTAGCTATTATAAAAATCCCAAGAATATAAATGAAACTCTAGTTAATAGCTAACCCCTTTTCCTATTATTCTTGTAAGTAATTTTTCTACATAGATAAATAGAGTTTAAGAAATAAAAAAAATAATAATAATAATAATAAAAATAATAAAAAAAATAATAAGAATATAATAATAATAATAATAATAATAATAAATAAATACATCTTTATAATAAAAATAATAATGGAAGATATTATATAATAGACTTTGTGCATTTCAGAAATGAATAAATATGCTCACATAAGGAGTGTAGAGCCACATAAAAATATTTGCACACATGATATAACATTTAGAATGATTAGTCAAGACGAGAACATCTTGACGAAGGATAAATAAGGTTGCAACGACAACACGAAAAGATGCGTTGAGACAGGAACATCTTGACGTAGGATGATTAAGGCTTCGATAGCAATATGAAGAAGATATGTCAAGACAAGAACATCTTGACGTAAAATGACTAAGGCTTTGATAGCAACATGAGGAGATATGTCGAGACAAGAACATCTTGACGCTTGATGAAGAATAACCAGAGCTGCGACATCAACATGGAGATACATGTCGACTCTGAGGAAGAAGAACATTACGATGTCCGAGAGAGGCGACATCTTAATGACTCACTACCATGAGCAAGTAACTCATGATTAAATACGCTCACACGAGGGGTGTAGGGCAACATAGTAATTTTGCACAAGTAATGCAACATATAGAATGATCAGTCGGGATAAGAACACCTTGACGCTCGCTGAAGAATGACCAAAGCTACGACATCAGCATGGAGAGATATGTCGATTTTGAAGAAGAAGAACATTACGATGTCCGAGAGAAGTGACATCTTAATGACTCGGTGTCATGAACAAGTAATTCATGACCATTTGAACTAGCAAGACTGAACTCATCCGTCGATAAGTTTGTCTTCTGGTTCATCTCCCGAGACCGTGAGATTGAATCGCTCCGTAGTAGATTCATCCACAAAACAGTGAATGTGAACCGTTCTGTAGGTAGGTTCCTTCACTAACACATACCTCAATGTTGAACTGGCCCAGTGCTTCAGGTTTGACATTGTGCGTAACTGTGTTTCCTAGGTTTATGAATCGGCTTAGTGCCTCGAATTCATGATCTAGAAGATCGGTGAGAAGAAACACGTGGGCCATATCCACCCTTCTCCTGATTCACCAACCTCAAGATCAACCAGCTCAGTGCTTCGAGTTGTATTTTGTGTGATTGGTTGTTGACTAGTTAAGATTGAACCGTTCTGTAGTAGGTTTATCTTCTAGATCAACGGAGGTCGAGTCGTTCTGTAGTAGACTCACCTCAAACCCCTCTAAAGAGATTAACCTGGTCTGTAGTAAGGTTACATCTCGAGGTGGCATAGACTGAACCGATCTGTTTGTAGGTTCATCTTCCATAGGACAGAACCGATCTGTTTGTAGGTTTGTCTTCCATAGAATTAAGTAGAGATTGAACCGATCTGTTTGTAGGTTCATTTTCCATAGGATTAAATAAAGACTGAACCGATCTGTTTGTAGGTTCGTCTTCCATGGACCCCTTTTGTGAACCCAGACGACCACTTGACCATCTTTTAACTATACTATTTGCTTCTCTCTTTCAAAGATCCAGAGGTGCCTCGAGGTTAGTAGCCCAGGGTAATTAACGATGGGGGCTTGCGCCCACCGGAATCTACAAGAACTCACAATCACTAAAAAAACCCCTGAATGTGCATCCAAATCTCTCTAAACGGCAGAACCAGCCGGCACTTAACAGATGCACGCTCGGGAGGGATCTCCGTGTCCTTCTTCCGCAACCCATCGCCCAGCGGCGATGCGGCGGCGCGCGAAAAAGGGTCGCACAGTGATATTAAAAGAAATGCTTAAAATAATATCTTTTATAAGTTTACTAACTTAAACCCTCAATTTGAAGCCTCTATGACACTACTTTCCTATGAAATTTAACTCGAATTCTTTAAAAGCTGCAGTTTCAAAGAAGCTGTTTGTGTTTTTAATCAATTATTCGCTCATTAATACACAGTAATTGGTGCAAATTCGAACAAATGCTGTCAATAAGCTCTATCATTAGTTTATCTAATTAACTCTTCAATAAGAAACTTTTATGACACTAATTCTGCACAAACATATAGTAATTCCATAAAACGGCAGACTAAACCAGTTGCTTGTGTGTGTAATAATTTTCTGTTGAATTTCAAAAAATAAATTTGAGAAAATTCAAAAACAAATTTATAATATCTATAAAAATTAATTTAATTGACTATTAAATATGAATCTACTATGACTCTAATTTCGCACAAGATATAACTTAAATTCTATAAATACTGCAGTTTAGACAAGTTATTTTCGTTTTTAACGGTTTATGGTTTAAAATTCATAAAAATGTTTCAAATAGGGTATATTATATTTTTATCGAGTTGCTTCTTCAATGTTATGTTTCTAGGGAACAAATTTAGCACAAACCTTAACTCAAATTAAACAAAAGCAGCAGATTAAACCTGGTTTTTGTGCTTTCATTATTTTCGGCCACATTTCTGCATAAATTCGTGTAATTTAGAAGATATCGCCCTTATATTATCTATTATAAGTTTATCTATTTAATCCTTTATTATGCTTCTCTACAACAATAATTTCGCAAAAAAAATAACTCTAATTAAATGAAAACTACAGTCTGAACAAGTCATTTGTGTTTTTAATTATTCTAAGCCTCTTTTCTACATATGAATTCATGTAAATTCGTAAAACGTTCTCCAAATAAAGTCTAAAATAAATTTATCTAATTAACAGAGCAATATGAAGCTTCTAATATACTAATTTCGTGAAAAACATAACTTAAAGTAATAAAAACTGACAGTTTTCATAATTAATTTTTGAATTTAATCATTTTTGCGCCTCATTTCTACATATATAATCGTGCATATTAGTAAAAGATCTCCAAATAAAGTCTACAATATTTTTCTCAAATTAAAACATCAATATGTAACTTTGAAGACGCTATGTTCGTGTTAAACTTAACTCAAATTAATCAAAAGCAGCAGTCTAAGCAATTATATTTTCATTTTATTTATTTTTGCGCCTCATTTTAACACATAACTAGGTGCAAATTCTTGAATGTTCACCCAACAAACTGTACAATAAGCTTATCTAATTAAAACTTTAATATGATACTTCTATGACACTAATTTCGGTCAAAACTTTACTCGAATTAATCAAAAACTGCAGTTTAAACAATTAGTGTACATTTTTAATCAATTGTTTGCCTTATTTCCACACACAAACTCATTAAAATTCGGCGTCTAATATTTTAAACTACAGCTTTATATAATCAACTACTTAATATGAATATTTTGTGACACTAATCTCACAGAAAACATAACTCAAGCTTAAACCGGCCAGTTGCGTTTTTATTAATTTCTGCCTCATTTTTGCACTTAAATTCATGAAAATTCTGGTAAATGCTCATAGTAATGTCTATTATATGTTTATCTAATTAAGTCTTCAATAGTAATCTTCTATGAAATTAATTTCCCACAAAATAACTCAAATTCACTGGAAAAAAAGTTTTAAACCAGCCGTATGCATTTTTTATTATTTTTGGCCTCATTTCTGTCAAAACATTCATGCAAATTTGTATGAATACTCATAATAATGTCTATTATAAATTTATCCAATTGACTCTTCAATATGAAACTTCCACGACAGTAACTTTGCATAAAACATATCTCAAATTCATTACAAGCAGCAGTTTAAATATGTTGTTGTGTTTATAATGATTTCTTTCCCCATTTCTATACGTAAATTTATGGTATTAAACAAAAGTGCTTGAAATAATATCTGTTATAAGTTTATTAATTTAAACCCTCAATTTGAAGTCTCTATGACACTACTTTCCCACAAAATTTAACTCGAATTCTTTAATAGCTGCAGTTTCAAACAAATTGTTTGCATTTTTAATCAATTATTCGCTCATTAATACACAGTAATTTGTGCAAATTTGAACAAATGCTCTCAATAAGATCTATTATTTCTTTATCTAATTAAATCTTCAATATGAAACTTTTATGACACTAATTGTGCGTACACATACAGAAATTCCATAAAAATGGGAGGCTGAACCAGTTGCTTCTTCAATGTTATAAAAATGCTTCAAATAAGTTATATTATATTTTTATCGAGTTGCTTCTTCAATGTTAAGTTTCTAGGGAACAAATTTAGCACAAACCATTAGTCAAATTCAACAAAAGCAGCAGATTAAACCTGATGTTTGCGCTTTCATTATTTTCGACCTCATTTCAGCATAAATTAGTGTAATTTAGAAGATATCGCCCTTATATTATATATTATAAGTTTATCTTTTTAATTCTTCGTTATCCTTCT
>CAXKVV010000177.1:0-44706 GCA_964058805.1 Schoenoplectus triqueter | reverse complement strand
ACAAAAACCCTTCAACCGACTTCTATCTCACTCACTCTCATTATAACTAATATCAGAAGTAACAAAGATACTAGAAAGTAAGAACAGAAGCAGAAGAAAGCAACAAAATCGATAAATAGCAAAGAAATTCAAAGAATTCAGTAAATTGTCTATTATTTGTATTAATCTTTCTATTAATCACACAATTAGCAACAATTACCTATCTCTTGGTGCTTCTTGAGCTGAGTGAGGGACTAATCAAGATTCAAACTTGTCTTGACTGAATGAATTCAGGTTACAAGCAATCAATCTCTTTTCTCTTCCTTTCTTGCCTTAGGATTCTCTCTCCTCTCTTTTCACTTTCTTTCTTTGTTGATTCCTAATGCACCCCCTTTCCCTTTCAATGGCCAGAATAAGATTTATATAGATTAGAAGCTTAATTGTGATTGGTGGATTGATTAGTGGCCGGATTACCCCTTGTAATTGATCTCCACCTTTCATTACATTTCACTCGAGGGCCAAGATCTCTTTGTGCTTCCTTTCACTATCTTTTAAGCTAACTGTGTGGTTTGAGTTGTTAGAGTTAGTTATATTCTTATTATTTTTACTCTTTTGCCACTCACCCTCATCAATCGGGTCTCCTATGTTTCCAGAGTCTTCTAGAACATTCTAAGCACTTGAACACTCCCAGTATGCTCCCTATATAATCTCCAAATGCTTTTTAATCTCAATTGATCAACTAAAAGTTCATTTCTTCTCTTAAGCCCCATACTCGGCCTATTCATTCAATCAACACCTTTCCTTCATTCATTCTCTCAATTGGCTGTTTGTACAATCTCTCCTTATCCCCTGGAATCGATCTAGCACCCCTGCCTGGACAATTGAGCACCATACCACCAAGTTCAAGCATCCATGCCCATGGCCGGTTTGTGAATCGGTGAAACATTGACCTAGAGGCTTCCAATAGTCACCCTGACTCTTGCCTTAGCATCGTGTATGTAAAAGAAGTGAGCTTACATGATCAATTGAACTCACAAGCATTTACAACGGTAATTTCTATTTTCAAGCCGATTAATTGCTTCTGTCAAATGCTCTCTCTTCTCTTGCTAATTCTTTCAATTGACTGCTTGAATGAGATCTTAATAGTGCCTAGAGGTCTCTGTGAAGAGGGATTGGAGCAAGACATCGTGTAGACTCACTTCCCATTGATGGCACCTCCACAGTCGAGCGGAAGGAAGAGGAAGAGAGGAATAAGAGAATGGGACGAGGGAGGATCAACGTCGGCTGCGCGCGGTGCACGTGAGCCAACATTCCCAGCGATGCCAAGTCAGAGAGAGGAGACGCATGGACCAGGTACACACCTTATTCCTCGTTTGATTTAAATCTCTGACTGTGGATGTGTATAGACATGGTGCATGTTTGCTAGTGTGTGCTATACTCTCATGGACCTGACATATGGGCTCCATCTGTAAGTAGTTGAGTCTAGGCCCATAGGATTAAATTGCGACTTGATTAATAGACTGCTTAAGCATAATGGATCTGATCTGTCATGATCTGATAGGGCCACACAGTTAATCACTTTGTTAATTATCCAATCCAGTGTTTAATTTGTGCTGAGGTGGCCTGCTACGGTTGTGCCATGTGGTATATGCTTGGGTGAGGTGGCCTTGTGGTGTGATGCCATGTGGCACAGAGGGTATGTAGTGGACCACTGGTGTAATGCCATGTGGCATAAGATGAGATGAGGTGGTCCAGTCAGGTCTTGCCACGTGGCATGTTGGTGGGGCCCACATGTCAGGTCAGTATGGTGGTGGGGCCCACATGGCTGAGGTGGACCAATGGGGTGCTGACACGTGGCATGAGGTGGCCCAGTGAAATGTTGACACGTGTCACACCCTCTCTCTTCTCTGATTATGTGTATGCGTGTTTAGGATCCCCAGTTTGCACCCAGATGTGTCTCTATCCCCAAGTTGCACCCAGATAAACCCTTGATTGAATCTCAGCCTTTGATCTTCCATTTTTTAATCTGTTTATCTTCCCTGAATTTATTCTGATAGCTCCACTCATCTAAAAATTATGAAATTTTCACCAAAAATCTCTAAATTCATGATGATCATCCCTGTAATTTTTTAATTCCATTTTTACCCTTGTCTCTCTGAATTAAAAATTCTTTTATCCATAAAACCCTATTTCTTCTTCAGAATTAATCCCAGATTTCAATTGTAGCTCAGTGTCTCTGCCAATTATCTCTTTCTTGCAGAAACCACCCTAACTAAATACCAATTAGACTTATATTGATATTCATTAGGGCTTGATCTGATCAACAGTTGATTATATGTCATCAGTTGATACAAATTTAGACTTGATCAGATGGTTGCTCCCAGCTTTGGCATCTGATCAGTCTTGTGAAATTGACTTTCAATCCCTTAACATGAGGGTGACTTGGTCAAAGAACTGACTACTTATCAGTAATTGACACAAATCAAAGCATGGTTAGGTGGTTGCTCACAGCTTTGGCACCAGGTCAGCCTTGAAAGCAAAATCACATTTGGAATTTCTCATGACTAGTTGTACCAGAATACTAGCTTGGCATTAACATCATTTCATGTAGTATAGGGATTATACTATTCTAGCTCCTCTCTAGGGTTAGCTCCAAGGGCAGATTTTTAGGGTTTAATTCTGACTCCTTTAATAGGTCACTGAGGTGTGGGGTCCACCTGTCAGTGAAAAATGGTCACATGGATGACTCATCAGATAGGCTAGATTTATGTTGTTAGATCCATCTACAAGGGACTGCCAGGTGGGTCCCACTTGTCAGAGAAAATGTAATCAAATGGCTGACCCATCAGGAGATTTTCTCTCTCCAAAATCTCCCGAGGGTCAGCCACCTCGAATGAGTAGGAGGTGGTGGGGTATTTATATCCTTGCTCCACATTTAGGATTTCTTTGTGGGATTAGTGCTTAACCTCTGTTCCGGGTTGATTAGTTTTCTTAGCAAAATGGGCTAGGTCCATGTCATTGGAGCTGCTCATAAGGGACTGCCATGTGGGTCCCACTTGTCAGAAAAGATATAATCACATGGTGACACCCGAGAGATCTCCTCTCTCCCTCGATCCTCTCGGTTGTCACTCATGCTGAGTGGATAGAGAATAGTGGGGTATTTATACTCTTCACTTCATGCCCAGCATTCCATTGTGGGACTAATGGATTCATTCCGGGGTTAAGCAGCGACCTCTTCTGATCAGTGGGCCATCTTCTTCCTTGCTTTCCCTTTTCATGATTTATTATTAATCATTGATTTTATTTTCATTTATTCATCTACTCATCCTTGAAATTTTCAAGGGTAAACAATTACAAAGAGTTTTTCAGATAAGAACTTGTTTGTTTCCTCAATCTCTTCTCTCTACCACTATATGAATTGTATCCACTATTAAATATACTCAACAAATTGGTATCAGAGCCATGGCTAATAACGGTGCAACCATTGGAGGTGTCGGGCATGTATCATGCTTATGACTTTCGAAGACCAACTATGAAAATTGGTGCATAGACATGAAGGCGCTACTCGGCTCGCAAGATGTGTGGGAAGTCGTTGAGCTTGGCTATATCGAACATGCGACCTTGCAAGGCTTGACGAATAATCAAGTGAAAGTGTTGAAGGAGTCACGCAAGAAAGACAAAACCGTGCTCTACTTGATGTACCAGGCGGTTGATGAGTCAGGCTTTGAGAAGATAGCCGGTGCGAAGACTTCAAAAGAAGAATGGGAGACTCTTGAAAAGGCATACAAAGGAGCGGACCGAGTGAAGCAAGTTCGCTCACAAACACTTAGAGGTGAGTTTGAAACTTTAAGAATGAAAGAGTTAGAAGGTGTATCGGATTATATCACACGGGTAGAAATGGTGGTGAACCAACTCAAAAGAAATGGTGAAGAGATAAGTGAAAATAGAGTAGTAGAGAAAATATTAAGGTCATTAACCAATGATTTTGAGAATGTTGTGTGTGCCATAGAAGAGTCTAAGAATTTGACAGAAATGACGGTGGATGAGCTCTCAAGTTCATTAGAGGCACATGAACAAAGAAAGAAAAAGAAAAAGCAAGAGGTGTTAGAGGAAGCACTTCAAGCTAAGGTAACACTAAAAGAAGACAAGCCGGGAAACGGTGAAGGTGGTCGTGGAAGAGGTCGTGGTGGCTTTAGAGGTCGAGGTAGAGGCCGCGGTAGAGGCCGTGGTAGAGGACAAGAAGAGAACAAGGAAGAGAAGAACCAATCGATCTCATTCGGTGAAGGCCGAGGTCGAGGAAGAGGAAGATCAAGTAAGTACAATGTTCAATGTTATTCTTGCAAAAAGAATGGTCATTATGCAGCAGAGTGTTATTACAATGAAAAGAAAGATGATGAGAAAAAAGAAGAGAAAGGAGGTGATGGTGTGGTATTACTAGCAAGCAAGGAGGCCGACTCCAACAACGAGTCGGTGTGGTATTTGGATACCGGTGCAAGCAATCATATGTGTGGCTACAAGCACATGTTTACCAAGATAGAGAAGATTGTAGAAGGTCATGTATCATTTGGAGATGCCTCAAAAGTGAAAGTTAAAGGCCAAGGTGAAATTCTTATTCAGTGTAAAGATGGAAATGAGAGGTTTATCTTGAATATTTATTATGTGCCGGATATGAAGAGTAATATTTTGAGTTTGGAACAATTGTTAGAACGTGGTTACACGGTTTTTATGAAAGAAAGAACACTTTATTTGAGAGACCAAGATAATCGGTTGCTAGCCCAAGTAGAAATGACCAAAAATCGCATGTTTAAGTTGAATTTGGTGAATATTCAAGCAAGGTGTTTAAAGACATGTGTAGAAGATATGACTTGGTTGTGGCATTTACGGTTTGGACATCTTAATTTTGATGGTTTGAGACAATTATCAAATAAAAGAATGGTGAAAAATATATCACACATAGACCATAGTGACAAATTATGTGAAGGTTGCGTGTTAGGAAAACACCAAAGGAATTCTTTTCCAAAAGAAGCAAGTTATCGTGCAAAGAAGGTGCTTGAATTGGTTCATACCGATATTTGTGGCCCAATAACCCCTAATTCATTTGGTAAACACCGGTACTTTATTACCTTTATTGATGACTTTTCTCGAAGAACTTGGGTATATTTTTTAAAGGAGAAATCTGAAGCATTTTTTATTTTTAAGAAGTTTAAGGTGCTTGTTGAAAACTTAAGTGGTGAATGCATAAAAACTTTGAGATCCGATAGAGGCGGTGAATTTACATCAAAGGAGTTTATCAATTTTTATGAACAAAAAGGTATTAGAAGGTTCTTAACAGCCCCTTATTCACCTCAACAAAATGGAGTGGCGGAAAGAAAAAATCGGACCATACTCGACATGGTTCGAAGCATGTTAAAGAGCAAAAATATGCCGAAGGAATTTTGGGCTGAAGCGGTGAGGTGTGCGGTTTACTTGCAAAATCGATGTCCTACGGCAAGTTTGGAGAATATTACCCCATAAGAAGCATGGTGCGGTGTGAAGCCATTAGTAGCTCATTTGAAGGTATTCGGAAGTGTGGCTTATGCTCACGTTCCAGATCAAAAGCGCATAAAACTTGATGACAAGAGCAAGAAGCTGATTTTTATTGGCTATGATGAGAAATCTAAGGCGTACAATCTTTATGATCCGCTTACTAAAGAGGTACATGTGAGTTGTGATGTGCAGGTCAATGAAGAAAGTATGTGGAATTGGAGTTCCATGGAGGAGATGTCTCATGAAGAAGGAAAAGAAGCGACATCAATAATTATCTCTACACCGACAAGCACAACTACATCGACAACATCACAAGCCGAACCATCTTCACCTTTATCCGATGATGAAGATGAGTCAAGGACACCAAAGACAAGAAATTTGCGAGAAATATACGAGGCGACAAGTGAATTGCATTTGGTGTCTTTTGGCAGATGCAGAGGACATCACATTCGAGCAAGCCGTAAAAGATAAGAAGTGGCAAGCCGCTATGCAAGAGGAGATGAAAGCAATCGAGAAAAACGATACTTGGGAACTTACGACGTTGCCCAAGGGTCACAAGCCGATTGGTGTTAAATGAGTTTATAAGAAAAAGATGAATGTGCAAGGTGAGGTTGAAAGATACAAGGCGAGAATAGTGGCAAAAGGGTACAAGAAAAAGGCGGGGATTGATTATGAAGAGGTGTTTGTCCCGGTAGCAAGAATTGAGACAATCTGACTACTAATCTCGTTGGAGGTTCAAAATAAATGGAGCATTTTTCAAATGGACGTAAAATTGGCATTTCTAAATGGAGTGCTTGAAGAAGAAGTCTACATCGAGAAACCTTCCGGTTATGTGAAAGTTGACAAAGAGCACATGGTGTTGAAGTTAAAGAAGGCATTGTACGGGTTGAAGCAAGCGCCAAGGGCATGGAACACTCGAATTGATGCATACTTCAAGGAGCATGGGTTTGTGCAATGCCCATATGAGCATGCGCTATTTTTGAAGGTACAAAAAGATGATATTTTATTTGTGACCTTGTATGTAGATGATTTGATTTTTACGGTAAATAATAGAGATATGATTGAGAAATTTAAGTTGGAAATGACAAAGGAGTTTGAGATGACCGATTTGGGTCTCATGTCTTATTTTTTGGGGTTAGAAGTGAGACAAAAAAATTCTGGAATTTTTGTTTCACAAGAAGCGTATGCAAAGAAGATTTTAAAGAAGTTTAAGATGAATGAGTGTAATTCCGTGAATACTCCGGTTGAGAGTGGGACGAAATTGTCTCGATATGATGAAGGAAAGACGGTTGACGCAACACTATATAGAAGCTTGGTTGGAAGCTTGTGTTATTTGACGTGCACAAGGCCGGATATTACTTATGGAGTTGGCTTGGTGAGCCGATATATGGAGGAGCCAAAAATGACGCATTGGAAAGACATAAAGCGAATTCTTCGCTATGTCAAAGGTACATTATCTCATGGCTTATTTTATTCTCATACTAATGAGTTTGATCTTGTTGGATATTCCGATAGTGATTGGAGTGGAGATTTAGATGATCGGAAGAGCACTTCGGGTTTTGTGTTTTTCATGGGAAGCACGGCATTTACATGGCTTTCTAAGAAGCAACCTATTGTTACTTTGTCCACATGTGAAGCGGAGTATGTTGCCGCATCTTCTTGCGTATGTCACTCTCTTTGGCTACGCAAGTTACTAAATGAGATGAACTTTTCTCAAGAGAAGGCAACGAATATTCGAGTGGATAACAAGTCGGCAATTGAGTTGGCAAAAAATCCGGTGCATCATGAAAGGAGCAAGCACATAGATGTGCGTTTTCACTTCATACGAGAACATGTGAAGAATGGCGATGTGGAGATGACTCATGTGGCGAGTCGTGATCAAGTGGCGGACATATTCACCAAACCACTACCGACAGAACTCTTCAACAAGTTCAAAAATTTGCTCGGAATGCAAGCCAGAAATAATTAAGTTTAAGAGGGGATATTGAAAATATAAACTTAATTAATATTTTCTTGAAGTTTGTTGTCCAGTTAATAGAATTTAAGGCTGATTCATTAGAAATTTTGATAGACCATCCGAACCTTGTTTTAGGTATATGAGCTATGAATTTAAATCTCTTCAAGTCTAGTTTTTAATGGTTTAAGTTTCAAATCGATTGGAGTTTTCTAGAGAAAGTTATGACAATTTTAATAGAGATAGGTCAAATTTGACTGGGCTGCTTAGTTTTCTGTTTTTATATTTATTACGAATTCTAGAGTTTTCTTTTGATGTTTTGGCTCTATAAATAAAGTTGTAATATGTTGCTTTGCAAGACAATGTAAAAGAGATAATATAATAGAGAATTACAAAGAGTTTTTCAGATAATAACTTGTTTGTTTCCTCCATCTCTTCTCTCTACCACTATATGAATTGTATCCACTATTAAATATACTCAACAGTATCTCAAAAATCACTCTAAAGGATGTCTGTTTTGGCTTCTCTACCCCAAATGAACCTACATAAAATTTTTGGATGTGATGTTGAAGTTGAGGCAAACAATCACTCATCTGTTGGATTACTTTAGTATTTATGTATATATGCACGAATTTTATTGTAATTTGATGGGTTATTTGTAGCATGATGTAGTACGATATAGAGTAAGAATTTTCAGTTCAGAACCTTAATTCATGCAATTAAACAGTTTCTTTCATAATATCAGCTTCTATTCTAACGTTAAAACAAAAATGAAATGATTGAAACAAACTAGTAAAAAGTTAAACAAAACACATTTTGTACTTGAAAACAAGCTTCCGTCAATTTCGATATTTATCTTTTGAAATATTTTTAATTGGTATTGAACATATACATCTTCGTAGAATTATTGTCATTTGCCCTTAAACTACAGTTTTACATAAAATAAATATGTTGTAGTTATATTTGTAGAGCCAGTTTTTAGTGCACCAACTTTTTTGGAGAAAACAATTGAATAAATTTAAACCACATTATCGACCTATTTGATCCATCAGAAAATAACATAGCACAGTTGTGCTTTTACACCCAGCCCAAACACATAGGCTGGATTGGGTCTATATTCGACCAATACCCAATTCAACTTTGCGAACCTGAAAGGAAAACAAAACACTGGCAAGGCCTGTACTCTAAGATGCATTCTATAGATTAAATCTAAAACGAACCTGATACAAATTCGCAGGAGATATTTGCATTAATTTTCAAACCCAACCTACTAGGTTTGAGTCCACCTTCACTTACACCTCATAATGTTATTACGTGATTCCATTAATTAGTCACAAAAAAACGCGACAGAGACAAAAAAGAAAAACATTAAGAAGTGTATACAGAAAAATACGCAAAACTTGCAGATATCAGTTTAAAATTAGTTAAACGAATTTAAATGTGCTCAAAATACACAAATGAAATTTCATGGGGCCTATATATTATGTTTGAAAAGGTTGATACATGATTAAATAATTGATTTCTTACAATTCGGCCTACTTTTCCAAAAGTGCTGGAGCATAATTTCGGAAACAAAAGTATTTGAAGTGACCCTCTAATGTCCACCACCCCCTGTTGATGCGGCACATGAATTTATATATTATACGATGAAAAACACTTATTAAAATAAAAAATATATATTAACAAATAATGAATTGTATATTAAAAACACATGTATTATCAAAATTCTTTATATATATGTAGAAGATAAAATATGTTTTTATTAGATGCAAGTTTTATGTGAAATGAAATATTTATCACAATTAATTAACTAATTAAATATTGAAATAACAGTGGAGAAGAAAGAGAAAGAGAGAAAAAAAATGAAATATTTATCATGATTTGGTACTTCCTGATAATTCTGATCTGCCTCGGTTCAGGATCGGGTCAAAAAATGAATGTCCGAATTGACACTATTTTCTGTCATGATTTGGATCTTTTTGAAACCTTTGTATTATGATGGAAGAAAAAAATAATTTTACCATGACAATAAAACAGTTTTTACTATGAATTGGAATAAGTTTATGATTTTTCTTCCTCAATAAATCCATTATATTAAAATCTTATGGGATACAAAAAAAATTTTCCACTTTTATAGTTATAAGTACTTGTTTCGAATTTTGAATGATGACTTATTTTGATATGCAAATATTGTCTATTTTATTAATATTTTAGAGCCATCTAAACGAATCTAAAATAATTACTTGGAAGTTTTCAAATAAGTAAAATTTTTTTTGTATCCGACAAAATTTTGATATAATTTTTTTTAATAATATGAACTAAAATTTAGACATGATTTAGTATAAATTTTACGTTAACATATATGAGTTTAAAATCACGCTATTTTTAAAATAAATAAAACATGTGATCATCAGCAACCCATTTCTTTTTTTTTCAAAAAAAAAATAAACGTTTCTTGTTTACTGAAAGGAGACAAAAGTCTGGTCTTTTTTTAAGAAGGACAAATGTCTGGTATAGTTTGGAGCTTTGTTATGTGAATCATGAACAGGCAAAAAAACAAAAAAGTCTGGTGAGACTTTTATTTAATAGACGGTCTACACTAAAATCTAAAACGAACCCCATCGAAATGCGCAAGAGAGACAAGCCTACCATATCCGTCCAACGATTTTGTCAGAATTTCATAAATACAAAGTAACAAATTGCATTAAATTTCAAACCCAATATACTAGAAATTTAAGTCCGCTTTAACTCGACTCAAAATGGAATTACGCGTTCCCATGAATTAATCGAAGAAAGGTACAACCAAACGGCGATGGAGCCAAGAGACAAAAGTCTTGTTCAAAGATGAACACGAGTAAACGCCAAAGAATGGAGTCCTTTTGGTTTCTTTAAAGAGACGAAGCATATACGGTTAGTGGTGGTAATCGATAAGGGCTGGGTTCAGATTCATAAATCAGATAGGGTTAGTTCAATTTTCTGAAAGAAATTGAATCAGAACATAATCTGATCGGTTAGATCAATTTATATGATGATTTTTTTCAATTCTTAAATTATTTTGACTAAATTGCAGATTCTTTGATGTTGGATTAGATCAAATCAAATCATATCCAGATTAAATCAAATTAATTTAATTTTTGTAAAAAAAAATCTGATTAGATGAAATTCAAATCCAAAAAAATCAGATAAATTTTTCAAATCGAATCAAATTTTATCACCTCTACATTATACCGCTCTATGTCTCTACCTCACAAAATAAGTCCGACGAAATAATAGTCAGTAGAAGAAAATCTGTACAACGTAAAGGGGCAGATTCACCTGGCAAGGGCGATTTCTTTCATTATTTACACTTTTTTGCAATCTGAATGAACTATTGGAACTTTCAAAAATTCTTCAGTGAGTTCACAAGTTATATACCGTAGCTCTTTATTGTTCTTGCTCTTATTTTCATCTTTCTTTGTTTCTTTTTTGATATAATTAATTATCACTGCTTACAGATCATGATTTTTTTCTTGATTATTACTAGATGCAAAACCTATAATGCGCCAATAAGTAGATATCAGTGTTATTTATAGTAACAGAAGAAACACAATAATTCAGAGAGAAGATATCTAGCAAATTTGATGATCTATGGTCCAGACTAATTAATTTAGAGTAAGATTTTAAAATGCGAATTTGAATATTTATACAGACACCACATACCAATTAGCTTTTAACAGTTTTATACATGGCTTAGTGACAAAATCAGTTCTTTTTATTATTTTAGAAATGTATCAAATTAGACATTATCATAAGTAATTAATGAACAATACTGTCATTTTTGGGAAAAATAATTTAAGTATCAAAAGGAACATTGGGTTTTCAAAAAAGAAACCGAATATAGGCACACCATCTTTAACTTTTCTTATTCAAATACCGACTTGCAATGTATAATTGTATAAGTACATGGTACTGTGTACAGATTGCGCAAATCTGGGATCATGATTTACTTTTAAGTTACCTCTTAAATAAAGATTACTCTTTCTATATTATAGATCTCTAATAACATTATATTTCTTATCATTTCATAGACTGGGAAGTATAAAGATGGCATTTCAAAATGGGAAGCAGCACTGAATTTAATTCCAGAAAATGAAAACCGCTACCTGTATGTTTTCTTCTCCTCTCTTTTCTTTCACAGACTTGACAGTGAAATACTCATCTCTATCTTTAGAATAGCAGGTTAAATAGTTTTTTTATTTTGTATTCGATTAATTAATGAGTTTAAATCTGCTAAAGTATCACAATCCGATTAGTACTAACCCTCCCTCCCAGTCAAAACCCTCCTAGTTTTTAATAATAATTATTATTACTAAATTAATATTATTAAAAATAAGAGTGATAACCATAAAATTTCAAATATACGAATAGCAACGCGCCACTGCCAGTGGCGCATTTCATTAAAATAGGCAAACACGCCACTGCCAGTGGCGCGTTTTCCACTTATACAAATAAAACACGCAGATGTGTTCGCTGCGCGTTGTAGAAGAGAGGAAAAAAAAGAGAAAGAAGAAGAAAGAAAGAGAAGAGAGGGAAAAAGAGAGAGAAAAAAAAGAAAGAGAAGAGAGAGGAAGAGAAGAGAAGAAAAAAAGGAACGTACGAGTGCGGTATAATATTTGATATTACTATTTAAGCTAAATTTTATTTATCTAAATAATTAGAGTTGAAATATAAATGATATATTAATTATAAAATTATTTAATTACAGAATAATTAATTATGTAGATTAAATTATAATTATTTCATTATAAATTTAATTATAGATTTAATTATTAAATTTATTAATTATAATTTAATTGTATATTTAATTAAAAACTTATTAAATTATAGATTAAATATAAATTTAATTATTAAAGTATTTAATTATAATTTAATGATAGTTTATTTGTAGATTTAATTATAAAATTCTTTAATTGTCGATTAATTATAAGTTTAAATGTGAAATTTTTTAATTATAGACTTAATTGTAGAATTGTGGAATTGTTAATTATAATTTTAGATTATTTCTTAATTATTTATGTAGAATAATATAGATTTAATTTATTATTTAAGTGTAGATTAATTATTGATTTAATTGTAGAATAATATATATTTAATTAGGCTTTAATTATAGAATAAAAGCTTTTAATTAGGTTTTAATTATAGAATAATTATAGAATTATATATATTTAATTAGGCTTTTAATTGTAGATTAGTTTTTAATTATAGAATTTATTTATTATTTAATTATAGAATAGATAGATTAAAAATAAAGTATAAATTAACTATAAATTAATTTGAAATTAAATATGAAATAATTATAAAATATTTAGAAATTAATTATAAATTAATTATAAAATAATTACAATATAATTACAAATTAATTATGAAATTATTTTTGTACTATATAATGGCAGGCGAGCAATAAAATGTAAATATCATAATTTATCTCCCTGAAGATAAACATCGGACACATTATAGTCAGGCAGAGGTACATTATATTTAAAAAATAATAATCAAATACATATATATGAGAAGCTAATTATGAAATGAAAATTATATAGAGATAACAATATCATTCGTTTCCGCACTCACCGTCCAACGATACCATACATCTCGCACATTCAGAGCAGATTGCGAGTTATGAGATTTCTTCATCTCGTCAGACTGTGTGAGATTTAAATTCAAGAAGCGGAGGCCCGCAACTTGAAGATTGATACGGGTTTATTGAGCGCGTTAATAGACACATTTCACTTAAATTTTGGCGAGATGACCGTGACTCTAGAGATAAATAGTAAAATATTATTAATTTAATTATAGTATTAAAAATATGGTATAGTAATACAATTTTTTTTAGGACGTCGCATGTCTATGGGGTTTATCCACCATTGGTGAGCCGGTGACTGGATATACTGACGAAGATTTTTCGGCATACATCCGTCAGTTATTTGGGCAGGATGAGATATCAGCATTCTGTAAGGATGAGAGGTAATTGGTTAGACTATACATGAAGTTCGGTATTTTTTTATTCACAAATTTTAATTAAGCTAAATATAAAATTTGGCAGACATCTTATTTTCCTTCAAGAGTTACGGTCCCACTTTGATCACACTCCAGAGGAAGACGATCATCAGGGTCTTGATCGATATGTAATCGATTTGGTTTTTTTGCTTTGGAGTTGACGGGGTGTATCATGTTCTCCGACAAACAGTGGAGACTCTATACCGGTGTTTCTTATACCGATTTTGATGGTAAAGGTTTTAAAATAATTTATCTTTCATAATTATATAATTTTAGTACTAACTTTAATTTACAGAAAGATTTACAATTTGGTAGAAAAATAAATTGGGGCGCACGTTGATATGTTAGGTGTCGTTAGGAGTAGTATTTTATTTTTTATCTTTATTATTACATTATTTTATTATGGAGATTTTATTGTGTTATTTTATTTAGTATTTTATTATTATATATTTATTGTGACTTTATTATTATATTTTATTATGTTATTTTATCTTTATTATTATATTTTATTATGACATTATTTAATTATCTATTATGGCAAATCAATTCACATATTTTTTTGCTTAAATACAACATACATCATTTTTCCCCGTGCGAAAAAATTTAAGATTCTGCCTCCAAAATTATTTCCTCTTGCACCCCTAGTTGAATCATTCATAACTTGTCTTTCCTGATTCTGACGACCTTCGGTGCTTCTGTTATTGTCTCTTGGATCATGACTAGTTTAGAATCTCGTTAATTATAAGGCATCTTGAGAAGTTTGAGTTATTCTATTATTATCTCCTGAATCATAACTAATTGAGAATCTCGCTGATTGCAAGGCATCTCGAGAAGTTTGAGTTATTTTGTTGTTATCTCTTGAATCATAACTAGTTGAGAATCTCGCTAATTGCAAGACATCTCGAGAAGTTTGGGTTCTTCTGTTTGTTGTGAGACTTGAAGGTCTACTCATATGCCGTCCTGATTATAATGTATCTATTAGAAGTGGGTCACAATTAATTTCATCTCTTCGAGAAGACCCACCTTCAGAAGACTGTATATTCCTCGATCTACCTTGATCCCATATCCTGCCCTACATCTCATCCATTATCATTCGACATCTAACTTTCGCACGCCGGCCAATATTTATCAGTTCTTTATTGGGTATGATAGTTTCTCCAAGATATGATGGCCAAACTTGTTGATCTCCGTAACAATAAAATTGACCGCACCAAGTATTCAGTAGGTGAGCTGTATTGTATCGCTCATCTATGAAACCGTACACCTCAAAGTTTTTATGTTGGCATAGAGCAATCACGTGAGAGCAGGGTATTCCAGTTAGTTGAGGTTTCCGACAATCACACGTGTAGTGCGGTTCCGGCAATTGTGGGTCATCTCGAGTGTGTCGTTCATCCGGAATTATAATAGTGTACTTGAACGGTATACCCTCCACTCTCAATCCTTTCACCAAGCACATGAACCTCATATTCTTCTAAAGCAGTTTCGAACGGAATTATGATCATACGAGCTGTAATTATTGAAAAAAATACAAAAGGTATTACGTGATGTTTAAAATTTAGTAAAATATAGTAAAATAATATCAACACAAACTTATTTTGTTGTCACGTTTTGCCAAGATGTCATCATTTTTTTTGGCCATTGCTTGTATGCTCTATGAAGGTTCAATGCTTTCATTTCCCTCTTATCGAACCATTTAGCACATTTATACCATGTTCCCTCCATAATTGCTGCAATCGGTAAAGTTGATTCCACTCTGAAGACACTATTCAGAGTTTCTGAAACATTGTTGGTCATTATACCCCATCGATGTCCTACATCATAAGTTTCTGCCCACAAAGCAAAATTAAAAAGTTATTTATCATCATTTTTTAATCTTCTGCCAATTTTTTAAAACAAATCATAAGATTTTTTATTTAATTTCTTCAAAATTCACCATCTCTCTATGAAATGACGCGGTTTCTTTTGTTCGCTAGTCTTTTTCGGAAATTATTTCTGAGATTATCTTCTTTCTTTCCAGATTTTTCGGCTACCTTATATAAATTCTCCGCGACATGTTACATGCAATACCGGTGTACCGCCTCTCTATGTTGTACAGACCATCCTAAATGTGGTCGCTCAAAAACTCTAAACTCTCTTTATTCCCCTATGACGGTTGGATCACTTCATTACGGACTCATCTCATGAACCAACCCTAATTGTCCACACTTTATTCTCTGCATCGTATCCACACGCCATCAATAATCTACCCTTTTAATGGCCTGATAAGAATCCAGCGTCAATGGTTATAACGACCCTTAAATGTGTAAACGCTGCAATGCATGGTCCATAAGCCCAAAATATGGATTTAAATATTTTTACATTATTATCCGAAGTATCACACGTCGATATTTTAAATTTTATACCTAAAGTAGTCCAAGCAATCGCCTCCAATATTTGTGGAAGCAATATATATGATCATTTTTAAGTGTCAAATAATTGTCCAATTGCTCTTTCTCGACCACGTCAAAGTTTATCATACCTTGGTGTCACACCGGGATATTTTACTTCTATAATCATATTAATTTGTTGAACTGTTAGAGAGAGATCATTTTTTTAAAATATTATCGAACACATCCTGCAATCAAACTAGATGTGAGTTATAAGTGTTTGCGATCTCCTGGTGGTCTTCTATAATTATGGAGATTTTTATTTGTGATGATCCTTCATATGGTCGAACCCTTTTCAGGTCTAGCGTATAATCTCTAAGGACAACTCTCTTCTTTACATTTCATAATAAGTCGTGTTTTATAACTTTCTTGTACCCAACATTGAATATTTTTTCTAACACTCCAATCACAAATTATCAAATTTAAAGCCGATTTAGAAGCAAATATTTTATTTTCAGCTAACTCATCATCGAGTCCTAAGAGAGATTCATTCGCGCCTAAATGGTCAAACATCTCAAAATTATTTAACGCTTCTACGGGATGGTGTCTCTCAGTTCGTCCAGTAACTAACAATGTGGTATCGCATCTCTGAATTTTCTCATCTTCAGATTCATCGATCGAATTATCCGATTGCTCGGTGTAATCCTCTTCTATTTCTTCTTCATTTGAATAATACAGACCACCATCATCTTGTTCATCCTGATTATCGTGATAATCACTTAATTTCATTATTGTTGGATCAACACTACTTTTGTCATCAATATTATTTTGCTCTTCGGTCCTACCAATATTATAAGCTAAATTACAGCCAGCCGTCGTACTACTACTACCGCCAAAAAAATCATATAGTAGCACCATTGGGTTCGGTTGTTGATAAATTATATTGTTACTGTAAATAGCTGGATACGAATATAAATTGGTTCGATCGTAGGTTGTATAAGAATTAGTTTGATCGTAGGTTTGATAGGAATTGGTTCGATCGTAGGTTGGATAGGAATTGGTTTGATCGTAGGTTTGATTGTGGTTTGGAAATATTCTCGTCAAAAAATCACTGTCGCTCGGTTGTTCTGCAGTATAATTTTCTTCATCGGGATAATAATTTAAATCTTATAGCATTTTTAAAAAGTTTGATGTTTGATATATTTGTGTTTGTGAGAACTGAGTGAGTGGGGTATGGTATTTATAGCAACCAAACGCGCCACTAGCAGTTGCGCGTTTTAAAGGAAATGCGTTACTAGCATTAACGCGTTTGGTCAAAACGCCACTGCCAGTGGCACGTTTGAAACGCACCACTGCCAGTGGCGCGCTGCTATTCATATATTTGAAATTTCGCGTTTCTTTGTCTTATTTTTAATAATAATAATTATTATTATTAAAAACTGAAATCCTTCATATGCCCGTTAATGTAAAGCTATATATTTAGGTACTAAGCGATGGTACCTTCTGATATCAAGGTTTGTTTCCTGTGTTTGTCCATGTACAGTTGCAATAAACAATTAATTTCATCGTGCCTCAATAGAACGATTAGTCGGTCGGTTGCCTTGACCAGATATTAATATTGACTTCATCAAATTGAAATACATAACTGCAATGCCATTATCTATTAACAATCATACTTTTGAGATATTAAATTAACTCTCGGTCGTACAAAAAATGTCAAACTAAAGACTTCTCTTTGAGATATATGTGTAGGTCGGGTGATATCGTTTACATGCATCGCATTTCAACCCCATCTACACACATAGCTGTCTTTTATCACACAACAATGGCTATTGCCAAACAGAGTTCAAATATCCTACATTTTACAATGCTCATCACTCTCACATCATTTGTATTATCTCTTCCCCTTCCCGAATCACTGCCCGATGAACTTCAAACCTTAGACATCATCTCCGAGATCACCACAGACCCCTTCGACACGTCATTAGTGGCAACTGATTTCGGAAACCTGACCAAATCCTTCCCAGCTGCTGTGTTTTACCCGTCCTCTTCCAATGACATAGCAACACTGATACGCTTCTCCTATATGTCCACGAATCCCTTTACGATTTCACCACGAGGCGTCGGCCATTCAATAAATGGCCAGGCATTTGCTCCGGATGGCATTGTTATAGATATGCTATCTCTTGGCCGTGGCAATGTCAACTCTCGCATAACCGTCACTGATGGCCCAGTCCCTTATGCTGATGTCGGTGGGGAGCAGCATTGGATTGATGTGCTAAATGCTACACTCAAATATGGTCTAACACCGCGTGTATTTACTGATTACTTGTATCCGACAGTTGGAGGTACACTCTCAAATGCCGGTATTGGTGGCCGTGCATTTAAGAATGGCCCACAAATTTCCAATGTGTATGAATTGGATATGATCACAGGTACACTGTTATAGCTTCCCATGTAAATTAAAGAAATATGACAAGACTACGATAAAGGTTTAAGATATGTTGCATCCTGGTGATATGCACATAAGTAAAACAAATATTGCTAGTTAGATCAAAGGAACAGAGCAACACGATCGATCAGATTTTTAAGATATTTTCTTTGTTTTATTAACATGAAGACTAACAAAAGTATTTTTTGCTAACTGAAATATGTAGGAACCGGTGAAATGATCACATGCTCTAAAGATAGAGAATCTGATCTATTCTATGCTGCATTGGGAGGTTTGGGTCAATTTGGAGTCATTACTAGGGCTAGAATTGCACTTGAGCCAGCTAGGAAAATGGCGCAATGGGTTCGACTTATTTACACAGATGTCAGGTTATTCACAAGTGATCAGGAAAAGCTGATATCCATTGAGAAAACATCGACAGGCTTTGATTATGTAGAAGGTCAAGTTGTACTGAGTGAGGCACAGGTTCTTGCAATAAAGTCATTTTTCTTCTCGGATAGTGACATAGAGAAGATAACTCAGCTTGCTGCCAGAAATAATGGGCCAATTTATGTCCTTGAAGCTTCAGCATACTATGATGATAGCACCGCTATCTCAGTTGCAGAGGTACTAATTTTTAAATTGTTTTATGATTACTGTCTTTTTGCGATACTTATGAATATCATTTTTTTCTTTCATTTCTGTTTCTGACAGATCATTTAATAAGTTTCATCTGGTACATCCATCAATGCATTTGAACCTTAAAGGATCTGACTATTTTCTTTGTGATTTTGGTGCAAAAATATGGAAAATTTAATCCTTGTTATTGTCAAAACTGTTACTGAACCTAAATATATTTGGAACGTAAGAAAGGAGATCTAAAAATTAAAAACTAACATCTGAACTGGCATGGTATATCAGTACCATGATCGAGAAGATACTCACATAAGTTGCTTGATATTGCCAATTGTTTGAAATGGATTTCCATGTTACTAACTAATGTATGCACATGGATGCATAATTGCATGCATGATTGAAATTATTAATGGTAATGATGATGCTTTGTTTACAGAATGTAAGATTGTTGCTGGAAGAGTTACACTATGAATCTGGCTTTGCATTCAGTCGAGACGTATCATTATTTGATTTCCTTAATCGAGTGCACTATGAAGAGACAGTTCTGAGGTCTCTTGGGTTATGGCTGGTTCCTCATCCATGGCTCAATTTATTTGTGCCCAAATCAAAGATAGTTGATTTTGATTCAAGTATTTTTAAGGGTATTTTGAAAGATAACAAAGCTGCTGGTCTTATTTTGCTATATCCAATGAACAGAAGGATGTAAGTAAATTTTCATAAAAATAGTGCTCTATGCGATATTATTTTTTTTAATTTCTTTACTGTTTTGCTAATTTACAAATTGCAATATTTTAGGTGGGATGCCAAAATGTCAGCAGTGATTCCAACTGAAGAAGTTTTCTTTACAGTAGGCTTTCTCTGGTCAGCAGTCGCAAATGACATAGAAATTTTGGAAAATGAGAACAACCAAATACTAAGTATTTGTGAATATAACAAATTTGGATGCAAAGAGTATCTGCCTCATTATACAAATCAGGCAGATTGGCAAAAGCACTTTGGCAAAAAATGGAAGAAGTTTGTGTCAAGGAAGAAGAAGCTTGATCCCAAGGCACTCTTGTCACCAGGACAGAAAATATTTACACCAAATACAATTAAATTAGGATGAGAATCTCGAATTGGCATTAACCTAGTTACCTGAGATAATCCTCTCTGCGAGAAATCACTGGTTTGAAATTAGAAGTGGGAAAAAAAGCTAGGATGAGAATTGGTTAACTAATTAATTATTTGATTTCTTTATATATTCTAGAGGAAAAGAAAAGATTAACTATATTCACCTGGCAGGTTTTATATTGTTTTTTAGCTTTTACATTTCTTTTTCAATTGCAAACTAAGAACTATATAATTGTACTCTACTATCTTATTCAATGGTCCGTTCCATGCACGTTCTCTATGTATAATCTTTAGTAGATCTAGATAATAATATAGTAGTTGCCATCGGGTTTCCACGAAGGCAAAATCTGGCCCCATTATTATATCCTATTGACAGATGAGAATTCTTTTCAATATATTTTTAAGTTGTGACTATTCCGATGTCAATTAATTAAGACTGCAAAAAACAAAAATGTAAGCAATAACCATGAAAATATGCGCATATTCTATGTTAGGCAGCGTTGTCTAGAGCGGCATAACTGGTTGGAGCTCTTTTTCCTTGTCTGGGACAGCGATGTAAAGAATATTTTCATTATCATATTCACTGAAAAAAATATCTTATTCATATTATATCAATATCCGTTAATCTTTCTTATATCTTACTTTTAGCCGTGAATTTTAACGGATAAGGAACGAATAATGTTAATTACCCAATAATTTATAGTTTAATTATTTACCAAAAAATATAACAAATATATATATCTTATTTTAAACATATTATACATAATAAAATAAAAATTATATTTATCATCTTTATTATTTTTTAGAAGAGTATAGATACAGATTTTGTATAAATCAATCTCATGATAAATTTAATTAAATTACACTATATGAAATACAAATCAATCCCATGATCAATTTAGTAACAATAATAATAGTTACAATGATAATTATATTTAGTGTTATGCTAAGATAAATCGTTAAATACAAAAAGATTTTTTAGCTTGCGTAATATATCTCATTTCCGAATTCAAAAGACTGATCCAATAGTTTCAAGGGTCCCCATATTAAAAATATGCTTGGAGATCAAATTTTATATTTTTTTTAAAATTATTTTCTATTTTTTAGAAGTTGAAGTAATGATTTTTAAAATAATAAATTTCTATCCTTCAAAATATTTAAAAAATAATAATTTGATTTTCAAGCATATTTTAATATGAAGACCATTTTAAATGGTTGAATAAATATTATTATATATATCATTTACCATATAGAATTTTGAGTATGAAATATCTCTTATCCATATGCTTATCTAATAACCTAACGAAAGTTTTCTTATTCTTATTCATATTCATATCTGTCATGTTAAAAAAAAAATATCATTATCAATATCATGTTATAAAATACGATACGAATAGAGTAAATGATTAAAAAAGTTTCACGAATAACCCTATTCTTGAATTTTGTTTTGAGATTTTTTTATTTAGATCAGAAGCAGACTATTTAGAGGTAAGCATTGATAAGTGTCTTTTCTTAATTTTTGATATTACTAAAAAAATTCTCTCTGAAAAATATAAAAGATTTAGTATATAATCTTAAATAGTTCTTGATTATAATAAATTTAGTAGTTGGCATCGGGTTTCCACGAAGGCAAAATCTGGCTCCATTAATTTATCCTATTGACACATGGGAATTATTTTCAATGAAATTTTAAGCTGTGACTGATCCGATGTCAATTAAGAATGACAAAAACAATAATATAAGCGTTAACTATCAAACATATGCGCATATTCTAGTTTAGGAAGCGTTGACTAGAGTAACAGCTGGTTGGAGCTCTTTTTTCTACTCTGGGGCAGCGGTTTCAGTGGGTAATAATAGGATTGTAATTGTTTATTAATTTAATTTTATTAGTTAATTAGATGCTTAATAAAAAAATTAATAGTTAACATTTATTCTTATCTTATAAAATTATTAAAATAATATCTTTTACATATTAAAAATAACAATAAAATAAGGCTCAAAATAATAAATTAATAATTATATTGACAAAAAAAATTATGAGACTTCATATTTTAAAATATTTGTATAATTCTTTTCATTATTTACAGTGTTAAAGGTTTTTTTTCTCAGTGAAGCAATCAAACAATTTGAGAAGCAAAAAGTTGATCTAGGGGGCAAATTAATAAAACCTCAATATAACAATACTATTTTTTTAAAATCTAGAAAAGCAGCTACCCTGAATATAGCTAGATCCACCCTTAATTCGATATTGGATGAGATAATTTCATTCATTCGAAAAAATCTTAATCATATGCCTTCCATGTCTATTAAATTTAGCTTTATCTTACCTTTATTCATTTATATTGTTGGGTAATGAACAAATAACTGAATTATCCAATAATTTATAGTTTACTTATTTTGAAACAAATGTAATAAATAAATAAATATATGCTATTTTAAATATATTATATACAAATAAAATAAAATAAATAATTATCAATTTAATTATTTTTAGAAGAGTATAAATTGATATTTTGTATAAATCATTATTATGATAAATTATTAATTAAATTACGTTATATGAAATATTATATATTGATAAATTTGGTGTTTACCCTTGAAAAATTCCAAGGATAAGTAGCCGAGTAAATGAAAATAAAATCAATTATTAATAATAAATCATAAGAAGGGGAAAGAAGAGAAATAAGGAAGAGAGGGCCCACTGATCAGAAGAAGTCGCTAATGGAACTCCGGAGCAACTTTATTTGTCCCACAAGGAAATTCTGGGCATGAAGGGAAGAGTATAAATACCCCACTATCCTCTATCCACTCAGCATGAGTGACAGCCGAGAGGATCGAGGGAGAGGAGAGATCTCTCGGGTGTCACCATGTGATTATATTTTTTCTGACAAGTGGGACCCACCTGGCGGCCCCTTATAAGCAGCTTCAATAGTATGAACCTAGCTTATCTACTAAACCTAATCAACCCGGAACAAGAGTTAATCACTAATCCCACAAGGAAATCCTAAGTGCAGAGCAAGGATATAAATACCCTGTCATCTCCTATTCATTTGATGTGGATGACGCTCAAGAGATTCAGGAGAGAGAGGAAGAGATCTCTTGATGGGTCATCCATGTAATTATTTTTCACTGATAGGTGGGCCCCATACCTCAGTGACCAAATATCAAGGGAGTCAGAATTAAACCCTGAGAATCTATCATCAAAACAAACCCTAAGAACTGGAGTAGTATAATCCCTGTGCAGCAAGAAATGATGTCAATGCCAAGCTAGTATTCTGATACAACTAATCATGAGAAATTTCAAATGTGATTTTGTTTTCAAGGCTGACCTGGTGCCAAAGCTGTGAGCAACCACCTAACCATGCTTTGATTTGTGTCAATTACTTATAAGTAGTCAGTTCTTTGACCAAGTCACCCTCATGTTAAGGGATTGAAAGTCAATTTCACAAGACTGATCAGGTGTCAAAGCTGGGAGCAACCATCTGATCAAGTCTAGATTTGTATCAAATGTTGACAAGTAATCAACTGTTGATCAGATCAAACCCTAATGAATATCAATATAAGTCTAATTGATATTTAGTTAGGGTGATTTCTGCAAGAGAGAGATAATTGGCAGAGACACTGAGCTACAATTGAAAGCTGAGATTAATTCAGAGGAAGGAATAGGATTTTCTAGACAAAAGAATTTTTTTAATTCAGAGAGACAGGGGTAAAAATGGAATTAAAAATTACAGGGATGATCATCATGAATTTAGGGATTTTTGGTGAAAATTTCATAATTTTTGGATAAGTGGAGCTATCAAAATAAATTCAGGGAAGATAAAACAGATTAAAAAGGAAAGATCAAGGGCTGAGATTTAATCAAGGCAGCTCTGGGTGCAATCTGGGGACAGAGACTCATCTGGGTGCAAACTAGGGATCCCAAATATATACACACAGAATCAGAGGGGAGAGAGTGTGACACGTGTCAGCATCTCACTGGGCCACTCATGCCACGTGTCAGCACCCCATTGGTCCACCTCAGCCAGGTGGGCCCCACCACCATACTGACCTGGCATGTGGGCCCCACCACCATGCCACGTGGTAAGCTCTGACAGGTCCACCTCACCCTCCCAGTGCCACATGGCAACCCGGTAGCAACACACCTCACTCTCCTATGTGCCACATGGCAACACCACACCTCAACACTCATGTGCCATATGGCAGCTGGCCATTGGTGCCACTTCACAGTGGACCAAGCCACATGGCACTACACTACAGAGCCACCTCAGCATGCTTAACACTAATGCATATGAGTAATGGATTAATTAAACAAGTGGACCTATCAGAGTATGCCAAGTCAGATCAATTAAATTTAAGCAGAGAGTTAATCAATCCACAGCTGGACTAATGGGCCGAGATTCATATACTTACATGTGGGGCCCATTTGTCAGGTTTATGAATGTATAGCTCACACATGCAATCATGCACCAAGCCTATACACAGATCTAAACAGAAATTTAAACCAAGGAGAAAAAGAGATGTGTACCTAGCTCACTTGTGTTGCGCATCTGACTGTGGGTCCCACCTTGTTGTGGACTCTGTGCGCCAAGCGCAGTCTCCTCTCTCCCTTCTCCTTCTCCCCTCCCTCTCTTCCTTCTTCTTCTCGCTGAAGCCGATGGCGCCATTGGTGTCAATCGAGTTCTCTGAAGCTTGAAACTTCAATTCTTTATAGCTAAGGATAGCCTATACATAGGAGAGAAAGAGTGAATGATCAAAATTAAGAAGTAGCAAGTGAATGGAGCAGTGAGAGAGGATGATCACCTCGGGTGATTAATGAAGAACTTTAATCCTTAGTTCTAAACCTAAAATTGATGATGCAGGCAATCTCTAACCACCTAGGCGATGCTATAAACGAAAGAAAAAACAACAATTAAGCATTAAATAGAAACAATTGAGATGAGGTAATGAAATCGGGTGAAATGAGGAAAGTCGAAATCTTACACTATAAACTCGAATTAACCATGCTTATAGCTTCTATGTACCTACACGATGCTGTTTAAGTGATGGAGATTATCAATTAGATGATGGAGATATGTTTTTGATCAAAGCTCACAATCGGGTGATAAAACTTTGAACTTTGGAGATGAACTACAATGGCAGAGAGTAAATGGATGCTTTAGATGCATTGAATTGAGTATATATAGCATGCTGATGTGGTCTAGAAGGTTCTAGCAGTGGATGAGAAGTGAGAGGAAGTCAAACATGGTCAACAGTAAAAGAAATCACTTTGGATTCGTTTAGATGGGGCCCACATCATAACAGAAGCACTAACAGAATTGGAGAACCATGTTCATGAGCCAAGGAAGTCCAATTGTTGGTGTATGGGTGGTGTACAGCTCTAATCCCCTAATACACCCTTTAATTGCCTATATAAATCCCTAATCCATGGAGATTCAAGAGAGACAAGACACAACACAGAAAGAAAAACACTTTAGAGATAAAACATAGAGCTTAGAGAGAGGAAGATTGAGCTGGAAGCAATAAATAGGAAGAAGAGATTGATATAATCGATTGATCTCAGTTTTAACTTGAGAACTCGATTCATTTCATTCCAATTATCTGATTAGAGGTGAATTCTAAGCTTTAGTTTACATTAATTCAAGTCTACAAGTTCAATTCTTGAGATAATGGTGATTAGAAGTGTTACTGTGAATATATTCCTTGAATAATATCGTATCAGTATTGCCGTTTTTTGAATTTCATCGATTTCCTTTGGTTTTTCTCATTTCTTTTCTTTTATTTTGAGATTTAGAAGCTTAGATTACACAAACCTATCGATCTCTTTGTTGAATTTCATTTAAAGATCAAGAATTGGGACTGCTATATCGATTGATCTCAGTATACACTTGAGAACTCGATACCAGTCGGTTTCTTTCAATCATTCTCTTATTTAAATGCATGAATAACTTTGGTTTTAGTTCATACCATATACATTGATGCTACAACAGTGTTTAAAGTCGATTGATCTCAGCTAAAAGCTTGAGAACTCGACTAATTTGGAATTCATTCACTGTTATCGCGTCTCGTTTATGAAATCGAGTTTCAGATTGAGAATTAAGGAAAATTATAAGCATAATCATGCATATCTTGGCTTGAGTAAGTGTTATAAAGAGTGTTAAGCATGTTAATGTCAATATCGATCAATGAGTAACAAGAATTTGAGATGAATTGTAATCGGTACCGACTGCCTTTATCGCGTTTCAGCAATCATCCCAAATAATGAAGTTGTAGATCAATTTAAATCATTCTAATTGTGTTAGAATGCATCTACATATACATACGATGCTAATTGAATATTCAATTGTTGAAAGAAATGATCAATTGCCTTGAATTTGTAAAATCTGAGACTCAGTACCGGTTGGTACCAAATCAACTCATATGGCATTGGTGCACAGCACGATCCACCGCATAGATTATTGATCAGACATTGTGGAACAATTTCCCGAGGAGAGACGACGTCGGAGGGACTATCTGATCGGAAGGAGACGGCCTCAGTCGCCGGGAACGCCATCGGCACAAATCTTGAAGGCGCCATTGACCGGAGGGTCAACGAAACGCGTCAGCACGAGTATTGGCGCCCGAGCACGAATATTGAAGCGCACATACGAATCTGTTTACCCTTGAAAAATTTCAAGGATGAGTAAATGAATAAATGAAAATAAATTGATGATTAATGACAAATCATAAAAAGAGGGAAGGAGAGAAAGCAATGAAAGATGGCCCACTGATCAGAAGAGGTCGCTGCTTAACCCCGGAATAAATCCATTAGTCTCACAATGGAATGCTGGGCATGAAGTGAAGAGTATAAATACCCCACTATCCTCTATCTACTCAGCATGAGTGACAGCCGAGGGGATCGAGGGAGAGAGGAGATCTCTCGGGTGTCACCATGTGATTATATCTTTTCTGACAAGTGGGACCCACATGGCAGTCCCTTATGAACAGCTCCAATGACATGGACCTAGCCTATTTTGCTAAGGAAACTAATCAACCCGGAACAGAGGTTAAGCACTAATCCCACAAAGAAATCCTAAATGTGGAGCAAGGATATAAATACCCCACCACCTCCTACTCATTCGAGGTGGCTGACCCTCGGGAGATTTCGGAGAGAGAAAAATCTCCTGATGGGTCAGCCATTTGATTACATTTTCTCTGACAAGTGGGACCCACCTGGCAGTCCCTTGTAGATGAACCTGACAACATAAATCTAGCCTATCTGATGAGTCATTCATGTGACCATTTTTCACTGACAGGTAGACCCCACACCTCAGTGACCTATTAAAGGAGTCAGAGTTAAACCCTAAAAATCTGCCCTTGGAGCTAACCCTAGGAAGGAGCTGAAGCAGTATAATCCCTATGCTACATGAAATGATGTCAATGCCAAGCTAGCATTTTGATGCAACTAGTCATGAGAAATTCCAAATGTGATTTTGCTTTCAAGGTTGACCTGGTGCCAAAGCTGTGAGCAACCACCTAACCATGCTTTGATTTGTGTCAATTACTGATAAGTAGTCAGTTCTTTGACCAAGTCACCCTCATGTTAAGGGATTGAAAGTCAATTTCACAAGACTGATCAGGTGCCAAAGCTGGGAGCAACCATCTGATTAAGTCTAGATTTGTATCAACTGTTGACATGTAATCAACTGTTGATCAGATCAAGCCCTAATGAATATCAATATAAGTCTAATTGGTATTTACTTAGGGTGGTTTCTGCAAGAGAGAGATAATTGGCAGAGACATTGAGCTACAAATGAAATCTGGGATTAATTCAGAAGAAATAACAGGGTTTATTTGACAAAAGAATTTTTAACTCAGAGAGGCAGGGGCAAAAATGGAATTAAAAATTACAGGGGTGATCATCATGATTTTAGGGATTTTTGGTGAAATTTTTATGATTTTTGGGTAAGTGGAGCTATTAAAATAAATTCAGGGAAGATAAAAGCAGAATAAATGGATTAATCAAAGGCTGAGATTTGATCAGAGCAACTCTGGGTACAAATTGGAGATAATAACAGTTCTGGGTACAAACTGGGTGCAAGAAACACAGAAGGAATAAAATAAGCGAAGAGAGAGGGTGTGCCACGTGGCAGCCTCTCATTGGGCCATGTCAGCAAGTGGGCCCCACCCTGGTATGAGTCACTGACAGGTGGGCCCCACCTTAGTGCCACGTGGCAGACAACCAGTGGGCCACCTCACCATCCTAGTGCCACATGGCATTACACCACAGGGCCACTTCACCCAACCCCATGCCACATGGCACAGCCAGAGGAGGCCATCTCACCCAGCCCTGTGCCACATGGCACCATATCATAAGGTCACCTCAGCATCAGTTAATGAATAATCAGAGATAAAAGGAAGGTGATTAAACTAATGGGCCAATCATAACATGCCATGTCACATCAATTAACCCTAATCATGCACTAATCAATCACTAATCCATTACTATGAGCCTAGACTCAATAATCCTACAGATGGGGCCTATTGTCAGATCTATGAATCTATGGTGCATAAGAAAACTACAAACCAGTTCTATGTGGAAACATCTGCGGAGATTTAAATTTAAAATAAAAAGAAGTGTGTACCTGGCGCACTCGGCTCTTTTCTCTGCACCTTCTTTCTTCTTTGCCTTGGCTCACGTACGCCAGGCGCAGGCGCTGAAGGGCCCGCTCCCTCCTTCCTCTCTCCCCTTCTCTTCTTCTTCCTCGCGATAACAGAAGAGTTCGAAGGCGCCATCAATGGGGATCGCACAAAGGGTTGAACTTCAGATCAATTGTTTCTAGATTCAATTAAAACATGAAGAGGAGATCATGTGTATCCAGTTAGGCTTTGAATTAATGAAACATATAGAGAGAAATAGCAAGAAGTAATACCTCGAGTCAAAACTTTGAACTTGCCAATTGAAGCTTGGAACTTGCAATTGATGGCTAGGAGAGCTTCTAGGACCTCAGGCGATGGTGTTAGAGTGACAATTGAGAAGAGTTGAATGCTAGATGTAGGAGTTGCACCAATTCACAACTCGGCCTAGAAGTGAGTTGATCAAACACTGTGATGGAGCTTGCAAATCGACTAGGTAAGAGCACAAGGAGTTGTCTGACACTGAATTGATGATGATGAAGTCTTGAGACAGAAGAAACAAGCAAGGAACCGAGTTGAAAGTTTGAAAATTGATTATGGCTTGTAATGGAAGAGAAGATGTGAATTGAGATCAACTCTGTAAAATGGAGCTGAGGGAGCATGCTAGCAGCTTATATAGGCATAGTATAAGGCCTGGAAGGTTCTAGAAAGGGCTAGAGAGGCTTGCAAGAGTGTGAAGGCCGAATAGTGGCAAATCAGTAAATAAATGGAAAGCTTAACAACCTCTAGGCAGTTACACATGAGTTAGGCAATAGAAACTCGGTTCAGTGAACCATAGGGTATACAAGGAAGCAGTTAGAGTGAAGAGTATAATGCACCATGTGCAATTGGATTGAGATGGTCAAAATCGGTCAAACCAATGGATTTCTATATAAACCCTTAGCCAGTGGATAGAACCAAGAACCAGAAGCATACACACGATCCTTAGAGCATCTGTGAGATCCCTGAGAAGCTTAGAGAGTAAGTGAGAAGCTAGAAGGCCAATTGACCTAAACAAGTGTTGAGAACTTGGCAAACAGTCACCATTTTCCACTATTAACAATCATCAATCTAAGAGCTCAGAGCTACAAAGAAGAAGGGAAGGTGAGTGTATTCATTGTAAATAGAGAGTTTGAGTGGTAATTGTGCTCAATTTTGAGTAATTCAAGAGTTCTTGATACTGTTACTTGCATTGTCGTAAATTTCCTTTTCAATTCAATTGAATTTCTCAACTTTCTTGATTGAATCTCTTCCTTGAACTATCGCCTTGCTATTTAGATCCTTTCTATTCTATCTTTTTGTTTCTTTCTTGATTAATTGAGTAATTAAGGGAATGAATTAATCTGTCAGAAAAAGCTAATAGAAGATCAAGTGATCTCTTAGCTCTAATTGGCTGATCGAAGGTCATTGACCTCTTAGCCTCTGTATTTCTAAGCAATTGCCTCAAGAATTCAACTTTTAATCGAGTGATTGATCGTGATTCTGAAGTTAATTGCTAGAATTCTGAACCAGTAATGCAATAGCATTCGAAAATACTTCAATTGATCAAGCTATATGCTTTGATCAAAGCGCATTGCATAGGCGACGGGTTCTGTATCAATAAGATCGACTAAATTGAAGCAATTGATTAGAAATACTGAGTATAATATCGAATTGCCAATCGGTACCGTTCTCAGCCGCTGTTTCATCGTAATCCAAATAAAAGAAGAGGTTGTTGTAGTGATTAAATTACTAGTTCTGTTAATTGAGACTTGGAATTACGTAAATGAATCAAGAATTACAAGAAATTGTGAGTGAATCAATCTGATTTGATCAAGAAAATCGATTGGTACCAAAAGCGGTATAGTCCAGTCAATTGAGTACGGTGGTGCCGACGATCCACCGCACCGTTGTACAATCAAAAGGTGCAGTCAGGTTCTGCAAGCCAAGGCGACGCCGATTGTAGTGTCCGATCATCAATCAGATCGCCGGAACACCGGAATCAACCTCCTGGCACGTATCTTGAAGCACGGTAGAGGAGAGACGGAGAGAGGATCTCTTGCACTAATCTTGAAAGGCCGCACGAATATTGAGATGAATCCAATGGATCTGGGCTATTGAACATTTAGAAAATTAAAGTATGAATCAATCTGAGCCTTTAATCCGTCTAGTGCAAATCTTAATCTGATCTGGCGGCCCAAATAAGAGTTAAAGTTAAATAGAGATATACACTAATCTCGGTGCAGATCCAAAGGCCCAGATTAAGCCCATTAATCAATTAATAACAGAACATTAATTATATATAGTAAATAAATCGTTTGAAAATGCCCCTGAACTCCAAATTAACTCAAATTTATTTCTAAAATTTTCTTATTTTTCATACTATTTTTCTATATGATAATATTCTAGTTTTAAAAATATAATCATGTTGAAACAATTTAAAAGCAAAAGGTATTATATATATTGATATATTTGACTTAGCTTTGACTTGTCATTTTAAATACTATAAAAATCCCAAAAATTCAAATAAAAATCATGAATAATAGTTAGATATATTTTACTGATTTTTAAAGTGATTTTTCATGAAATAATAATGACAATAGTAATATGCAATAATAAATAATGATATTAGCTCTATTCTTTAATAAATAAAAAAATAAACAATAATAGAGATCATGTTAATATTTTCTGTAAAAAAAGAATAATAAAAATAAATAGCACAAAATATACAAAATATATACAACCATGGTAATAGATAGTAAATGCATTTTCTTCTATAATAAAGAATGATAATATAGTTTTATAATAAAATGAATTGCATTTCTTTTGTTATTTCTATACAAATATACAATAAAAATATTTTGATGGATAAAAATGCATAAAAAAAATAATAATAATAGTAGTAATAAAGAATATAATGAATTTCATCCCTTATGGCTATTTTCAAATAATGATGATGATAATAAAAATCTTATATTTTTCTATAGATAATAAAAAAAATAAAAAAAAATATATAATGAAAAACTATAATAAATAGGATAGAATATTAATAATGATTTCTTTTAGCTATTATAGATCTTAAAAATAAAAATAAAAATAATATAGCTAATCATCTTTTTGATTTGTAAATAACTTTTACATAATGAATAGTGTTTCAACATAATGGAATATAATAATGGAATTCTATTACTTTGGCTATTATAAACATTTTAAAAATAAAAATAAAAATCATAGCCATTTTATTTTCTAGTATTTTGTAAGTGATTTTCTACAAAATAAATAGAGCTTAGAAATAATAAAAATAAAATTCTACTATTTTAGCTATTATAAAAATCCCAAAAATATAAATAAAATTCTAGTTAATAGCTAACCCATTTTCTATTATTTTTTGTAAATAATTTTCTACATAGATAAATAGAGTTTAAAAATAAAAAAGAATAATAATAAATAAATTCATCTTTATAATAGAGATAATAATGGAAGATATTATGTAACAAGCTTTTTGGAGATGAACAAATATGCTCACACAAGGGGTGTAGAGCCACATGAGGATGTTTGCACACATGATATAACATTTAGAACGATTAGTCAGGACGAGAACATCTTGACGAGGGATAAACAAGGTTGCAACAGCAACATGAGAAGATACGTTGAGACAAGAACATCTTGACGTAGAATGACTAAGGCTTCGACAGCAACATGAGGAGATATGTCGAGACAAGAACATCTTGACGCTTAATGAAGAATAACCAGAGCTGCGACATCAACATAGAGATACATGTCGACTTTAAGGAAGAAGAACATTACGATGTCCGAGAGAGACGATATCTTAATGACTCACTACCATGAGCAAGTAACTCATGACTAAATACGCTCACACAAGGGGTGTAGGGCAACATAGCGATTTTACACAAGTAATGCAACATGTAGAATGATTAGTCGGGACAAGAACATCTTGACGCTCATTGAAGAATGACCAAGACTGCGACATCAACATGAAGAGATATGTCGACTCCAAGAGATATGAACATTACGATGTCCGAGAGAAGTGACATCCTAATGACTTGGTGTCATGAACAAGTAATTCATGACCATTTGAGCTAGCAAGACTGAACTCATCCGTCGATGAGTTTGTCTTCTGATTCATCTCCCGAGATCGTGAGATTGAATCGTTCTGTAGTAGATTCATCCACAAAACAATGAATGTGAACCGTTCTGTAGGTAGGTTCCTTCACTAACACATACCTCAATGTTAAGCTGGCTCAGCGCTTCAGGTTTGACATTGTGTGTAACTGTGTTTCCTAGGTTTATGAATCGGCTTAGTGCTTCGAATTCATGATCTAGAAGATCAGAGAGAAGAAACACGTGGGCCATATCCACCCTTCTCCTGATTCACCAACCTCAAGATCAACCGGCTCAGTGCTTCGAGTTGTATTTTGTGTGATTGGTTGTTGACTAGTTAAGATTGAACCGTTCTGTAGTAGGTTTATCTTCTAGATCAACGGAGGTCGAGTCGTTCTGTAGTAGACTCACCTCGAACCCCTCTGAAGAGATTAACCTGGTCTGTAGTAAGGTTATCTCTCGAGGTGGTATGGACTGAACCGATCTGTAGTAGGTTCGTCTTCCATAGGATGAAGTAGGTCGAGTCGTTCTGTAGTAGACTCACCTCGAACCCCTTCGAAGAGATTAATCTGATCTGTAGTAAGGTTACCTCTTGAAGCGGTAAAGACTGAACCGATCTGTTTGTAGCTTCGTCTTCCATGGACCCCTTTTGTGAACCCAGACGACCACTTGACCATCTTTTAACTATACTATTTGCTTCTCTCTTTCAAAGATCCAGAGGTGCCTCGAGGTTAGTAGCCCAGGGTAATTAACGGTGGGGGCTTGCGCCCACCGGAATCTACAAGAACTCACAATCACTAAAAACCCCCTGAATGTCCATCCAAATCTCTCTAAACGGCAGAATTAGCCGGCACCCAGCAGATGCACGCTCGGGAGGGATCTCCGTGTCCTTCTTCCGCAACCCATCGCCCAGCGGCGGTGCGGCGGCGCGCGAAAAAGGGTCGCACAGGATCTGGCACGCCCGGTGGGACCTAGATTCTCCTCTTGTCTCTGAAAGAGAGGCAAATAGAATAGTTAAGAGATACAAGTGGTCTTCTATGTGCTAAAAATGACTAATAATTTTCAAGTGTTTTTGTTTTTGCAGGAAATGACATATTTCGGGAACTTCAACCTTGCTCCTTACACCGTCACACCTGCACAGAGCCCAGAGGGCAAGCTTTTTATGTTCTTCGGGACCATCCCGCAAGAACTTACTTTCTATGGCCCAGCTCCAGTGGCCGCCTTCACTCCCGCAACCGTCCGGATCTCCATCCCGGACGAGGAAGAGGACTCGATTACCCTAACTCCCAAGGGCATCTCCAATAACGTCATGGCCTCTCCTACTACCTCCCCAAAGAGGAGAAGGCGACCGTCCAAGAGGACAGCCCCAAAGGTCGCAGCCCAAACTACCCGCAACTCTCAAGCATCCAGGAAGAGGGCCCTGGACGCATACCAGAATCAGCTGGTGGCTATGCCAACTATCCCAGTCTCCAACAAATTCACGGCCCTCCGAATAGTGGCCAAGAACTCATCCACCGGCCAGCTCCGCCAGGCATGGGAGGTGCCTAAGCCCACACCTCGCCCAACTCAAAGGCCTTAGCACCGCCAGGATAAGTCTCAAGCCCCTGCAGAAGCCATCTATAAGGCTCACAGGGCCCTCAAGCAGAGGAAGAGCGTCAAGAACGCTAGGTTGAGACAATACGTCTCCCGCCCCAATCAATCTCAAGGCATGGCTCAGCCGCAAGCCATTGTCTCCACTCCGAACCCGAGGAGATTTACACCAAAGGCAACACCTAGCACCCAGCAGGTGTGGGTCCCGAAGGGTTCCCAGCCAACAAAATCCCAGTCTCAAGCTCAGCCCAGCAAGGCCGGCAAATCCAACGCTCCGCACGAGAGTGTATTTAGCCGCCTAGGTCAGAAGAGTGTATTCAGCCGATTAGGCTCGAGAATACCACTCAATAACTTGAAAATAACTGCTCCTGACCAAACAAAGAAGAAGAGGAGAACCGCTCGCTATGAAGAGCACTTCTCGGTCAACACCATCAGTATAAGCTACGACACTGATCCTGATACTGATGGTGAGGTGAACATGGTCCAGGATGACCAGTCTCCGCCTAATCAAGCTCATGTCACCAATACCAATAAGAATAATGGTAGAAAAGGGAGACCACCCAAGAGGGTCAACCCCGAAGGCAATAGCAGGGAAGGGGAAGATCATAACGAAAACCCTGATTTCTTCGACAATGAAGATGACGTTGAAACACGTCCCGAGGTGCCAATCGATGAAATTGAAATATTAAAAGGCCACATCGAGGCACGGGACGAAGAGCTGATTAGGCAACGGGAGCTAATTGCTACCATGCTAAAGCAGAACGAAGAACTAATTAAGGCGGTCAAGTCATTGCAAGAATCACAAGACGCCAATTTTAAAGCTGGTAGCTCCCGTCAAGAAGGGGTCCACAGTACCAAAAGCAATCATAAGGGAAAACAACATGTCGATTCTAAACCCCATCCACATAGAACCATAGAAGTGGAGGCTGAACCAACGGGAATATCCCGGAAAGAGATTCATGCCATGATTGCCCAGCAAATGCAAATAGCTGGAGGTGGATACGCTATCCCTCCTGTCAAAAACTGTGGACGTCCATACCCTGCCATATACGACTTGGAAGAATATCCTAAAGGGTATGTGATCCCCCGTTTTAGGACCTTCTCAGGGGAAGGTAATAAAGACCTAAACCCCGAACAACACCTGGCCCACTTTTGTGGCCTCGTGCGGTAATACGGGCGGCAATGATGCACTGTTGTTGAGACAATTCCCTCAAAACCTGGTGGGAACCGCCTTCCAATGGTACTATTCGTTAGAAAACAACAGCATCAGGACCTAGGACGAGATGGCAGACTCGTTCAGGGCGCGATTTGTCATGGTGTCTGACAAAATAAACATAGCCGATTTGGAGAGTACTAAACCCAAGAAAGGGGAGTCAATGACAGATTTTATTAATAGATGGCGGAACCTCAGCATTAAATGCAACCGCACATTAACTGAAGATGAGGCCGTCAACCTAATCATGAAAAACATTGACGGGTGGATGGGCATGCTTCTTGGTGTGACAAAGGTCAACACATTCAAAGACTTGCTCAGATCGGTATCTAATATGGAAAGGATGTCACCGCATACCATGCCGAACTTCATGAATAATAGGCCGCAACGAGGAGCCCGAGCCGAGACTAAAGTGGCATTCACTTCGTTAAAAGATAAGATGGTCGCTAACGCAGACACCCAAAGCGGCAGCAGTGGCACAAATGGCAATAATTACAATAAGGGACCCAGGCCCAATCCAGGAGGGAGTTCACGGAGTTTCGAGTCCCTCAAACAAAAGAAATCTAAACCGTACTCCTTCAGGAGAGATAAAGTTGCCCAAATCTTCAAAGGGGCCCTGAAGAACGGTCTAACCCTGCCGGCCAGTAAACGCCCAGAAGATGCCAATAAATCGGACGAACCCAACTTTTGCCCATACCACAGAGTACTAGGGCACTCAATTGAAGATTGCTGGGTCTTCAAAGATTGGGTCGAAAAGGCATACAAAAATGGTGAAATTACTTTACCTAAAGGGTTCTTGCAAAGCCCATCAGCCCATGAGCAGGCCAATATGATCTCTCACGAGGAAGAGAAGATCCCGGGCCAGTTAAGTGAAAATCTAGAAGAGCAATGGACTACGCACTTATCGAAGAAATCGATTAAAATGCTTAAAGCTCTTAAGAAAGAACCTGGCATGAGATGGAAAGATGACATTACGCCAGTGGTCCCACCAAAACCCAGGGTATATTATAAGGTGGACCAGAGCCAAGACCAGGTTCTTAAGAAGAGAAAGAAGCATAGAAATAATAAGTCCAGAAAGAATAAAATTGAAGAGTACGAGCAGGGCAGTCCCGAGGCGATCACCCTTCAACACTTCATCTCCAAAGAAGACTAGGAGAAGTTAACCCTAGGTCAAAAGAAAGAAGATGTAGATGGAGAAATAAATAAAGAAGAAAGCGAAGAGATCTGGGGTGCTTCGTGCAACATGGTTGTGCGACCCTTTTTCGCGCGCCGCCGCACCGCCGCCGGGCGATGGGTTCTGCGGAAGAAGGACACGGAGATCCCTCCCGAGCGTGCATCCGCTGGGTGTCGGCCGATTCTGCCGTTTAGAGATATTGGGATGCACATTCAGGGGGTTTTTTAGTGATTGTGAGTTCTTGTAGATTCCGGTGGGCGCAAGCCCCCACCGTTAATTACCCTGGGCTACGAACCTCGAGGCACCTCTGGATCTTTGAAAGAGAGAAGCAAATAGTATAGTTAAAAGATGGTCAAGTGGTCGTCTAGGTTTATAAAACGAGGTTTACGGAAAATGAACCTACAAACAGATCAGTTCAATCTATGGAAGACAAACCTACAAATAGATCGGTTTTGTCCTATGGGGGACGAACCTACAAACAGATCGGTTCAGTCCATGCCACCTCGAGATGTAACCTTACCAACAGACCAGGTTAATCTCTTCATAGGGGGCTTGAGGTGAGTCTACATACAGACCGACTCGACCTCTGTTGATCTAGAAGATAAACCTACAAACAGACCGGTTCAATCTTAACTAGTCAACGACCAATCACACAAAATACAACTCGAAGCGCTGAGCCGGTTGATCTTGAGGTTGGTGAATCAGGAGAAGGGTGGATATGGCCCACGTGTTTCTTCTCACTGATCTTCTAGATCATGAATTCGAAGCACTAAGCCGATTCATAAACCTAGGAAACACAATTGCACACAATGTCAAACCTGAAGCGCTGGGCCAGTTCGACATTGAGGCATGTGTTAGTGAAGGAACCTACCTACAGAACGGTTCACATTCACTGTTTTGTGGATGAATCTACCAACAGACCGATTCAATCTCACAGTCTCGGGAAATGAGCCAGGAGACAAACTCATCGACGGACGAGTTCAGTCTTGCCAGCTCAAATGGTCATGAATTACTTGTTCATGACACCGAGTCATTAAGATGTCACTTCGCTCGGACATCGTAATGTTCTTCTTCTTCAAAGTCGACATGTCTCTCCATGCTGATGTCGTAGCTTTGGTCATTCTTCAACGAGCGTCAAGGTGTTCTTGTCTCAACTAATCATTCTACGTGTTGCATTATTTGTGCAAAAATTACTATGTTGCCCTACACCCCTTGTGTGAGCGTATTCAATCATGAGTTACTTGCTCATGGCAGCGAGTCATTGAGATGTCACCTATCTAGGACATCGTAATGTTCTTCTTCTTCAGAGTCGACGTTTCTCTCCATGTTAGTATCGTAGCTCTGGTTATTCTTCATCAAGTGTCAAGATGTTCTTGTCTCGACATGTTTCTTCATGCTGCTATCAAAGCTTTATTCATTCTACATTAAGATGTTCTTGTCTCAACGTATCTTATTATTCTTCATCAAGCGTCGAGATGTTCTTGCCTCGACGTATCTTCTCTTGTCGCTATTAAAACCTTAATCTCCTCACGTCAAGATGTTCTTGTCTTGACTAATCATTCTAAATGTGTGCAAATATTCATATGTGGCTCTACACTCCTTATGTGAGCATGTTTATTCATTTCTAAAATGCACAAAGTCCATCATTCCTATTATGAAGATATATTTATTTATTATTATTATTATTATTATTATTATTATATTCTCATTACTATTATTATTTTTTTATTATTATTATTTTTATTTCTTAAACTCTATTTATCTATGTAGAAAATTATTTACAAAAAATAATAAGAAAAGGGGGTAGCTATTAATATTTTTGGGATTTTTGTAATAACTAAAGTAGTAAAATTTTATTTTTTATTTTTTCTAAACTCTATTTATTCTGTAGAAAATCACTTACCAAAAATAATAGAAAGTAAGATAGCTATGTTTTTTTTTACTTATATTTTTAAACTGCTTATAATAGCTAAAGTAATAGAATTTTGTTATTATATTCTATTATATTGTAATACTATTCATTATGTAAGAATTATTTACAAAATTAAAAGATGGTTAGCTATACTATTTTACTATTATTATATTTTTATTATTATTATTTTTTATATATTTTTTTTTATTATTATTATTTTTTTTTAATATCTATAATAGCTAAAAGAAATCATTACTAATATTCTATTCTATTTATTATACTATTCATTATATCTATTTTTTATTATTTCTATTTATTATCTATAGAAAAATATAAGATTTTTTATTATTATTTGAAAATAGTCATAAGAGATGAAATTCATTATGTTTTTATTACAACTGTTATTTTTTTTACATTTTATTCATCAAAAGTATTTTTATTATATATTTATATAGAAATAACAAAAGAAATACAATTCATATTATAAAACTATATTATCATTCTTTATTATAAAAGAAAATGTATTTTACTATTTATTACCATAGTAGTATATTTTGTATATTTTGTGCTATTTATTTTTATTATTCTTTTTACAGAAAATATCAATATAATATCTATTATTATTATATATTTTTTTTTATTTTTTTATAGCTAATCTCATTATCTATTATAGTATATTACTATCATCATTATTATTTCATGGAAAATCACTTGAAAAATCAGTAAAATATATCTAGTTATTATTTATGATTTTTATTTGTATTTTTGGAATTTTTATAGTATTTAAAATGACAAGTCAAAGCTAGGTCAAATATATCAATATATGTAATGTTTTTTTGCTTTTAAATTGTTTTATTATGATTATATTTTTAAAACTGGACTATTATTGTATAGAAAAATAGTATGAAAAATAAGAAAATTTTAGAAACAAATTTGAGTCAATTTGGAGTTCAGGAACATTTTCAAATTATTTATTCTTAATTTTCTGTTGTTAATTGATAATTGGGCTTAGTTGAATGGGCCGGCTTTAACTTTCTTTCTCCTTCTTTTTACAGATTAGGCCCAGGGTTAATTTTATTCCTCCTCTGTCGATTGGGCTCTGTCAATTGGGCTTAGTTGGATTAAACTCATTTTTTTTTACGGATTAAGCCCAGATCTTAATTTCCTTTTCTTTTCTTCACCGTTGGGCCCAGACCATTGTTTAACTCTTTGAGTTGCCTCTCATCTTACGGTTTTAACATGAATCGTCGGATGAACATCAAGATTTGCATAAATGAGATGATCTTATTTGCTTTAGTCTCCAGTCTAAGCTTTAATGCACTTCGTTGGATTATTTTGTGATTTGTGCGTCTGCTTTAATTCTCGTACTTAAGTGTTTCCCTGTTATCTCTTTCGACAGTCTTCAAGATTCGTGTGATTTCATCGCATAGCACCTCTCTGTCAGTTCTTTCATCTTGCCCCGAGATTCCCGCTTCAATGACGATCTGGTGTTCCCGTCAGTTGGCCGAAGATCAGAGTATACCACTAGGATCGCCTAGATACCAAGAACTTGATTGTGACCTCGGATCTTGAATCGGTACGGTGGATTAGCAGTAGCGCCTGTACCACTTTCGGTACCAGTGGTAGTTTTAGTACCGAATTGACTGCTTCATCAATTTATCGCTTAATTAATCGATAAATTTTTGTAATTCTTGCACCAAAAGGGATCGTCTTAGTGTGTCTATTACCTCTGTTGATTACTTAATCCTTTAATTTTTGTTGCCGGTGTGGTTAAGGTCTGTTATGTACTTGGTACCGATTATCAGTGACTTTGCAATTCTGTTCATCTAGGCTTCGTTCAGGCTTTATGCACTCACATACACACCTATTCCACTGGTTTGTATTGGCTTTGGTTCTTTTAACAAGAAAACTGATGCTTACTTGAGCCATTTCTTCTTCCAGAATGGGTTTGTCTCTTGGTTATGCCGTGAGACATTGAGTCTATGTAATCAGATTTGCAGCAAGACTGGGAGGGTTACATAAACCCTTCGACCAGTGTCAAGTGTTGTAATGATCTTCTGATTCAAGTTGAGATTGGGAGGGCTACAAACCTTTCAACTAACTCCAATTGCGATTGTAATCCAATTGCTATATTCAAATTAGATTCGGGAGGGTTACAAAAACCCTTCGACCGAACTTTGAACAACACTTCTAGTGTCACATGGCCTCAAAGAGTAATCAATAGAGAAGATAAAAGGGAATTGAGTAAGAAGAAAATGAGAAAGGAAATGAAAATCAAAGAAATTCGACTCAAATCTTTATTACACAATTATCTACATTGCTTCTCCAAGAAAAATACCTCTCACAATGGACGATTACTTACCTCTTAATGCTTCTAGGATGAACTAACAAATGCTCAAATATCTGATCTTGATCAAGAGGATGGAGATTATTGTTTTTTTCTTGCTTATTTCTTTTCTCTCTCTCTTTTTCTCTAAAAGGGTATAACAACCTTTCTTCCCCTTTTCCTCTTTACTGTTAGGGGCTTTATATAGGGATTAGCTTGGAGTTAATTGCCAATTGTGTTTTCTTTTAACACAATTTGTGTTTTCTCTCTCCCACGGATCGGTGACATGGCATGATCATAGCCTTTGATCACTCAATTGAATGGTTGAAATTGGTTTAATCTGTGTTTGTTGAAGGAAGTGTTTGAGGTTTGGATTGCCAGCATGGCGCTGTGATCACGGCTCAAATCTTCCCTGCTCTCTTTCTTCAAAAACCAAGTGAATTAGCCTCCTTCATTAACTTTCGGTCTTGTACACCAATTCCATCATAAAAATCATGCAAAATGGGATTAATTCGTGCCAGCAACTGCCTTAACCGAATCGTGGGACCCACTTAAGCCTCCCTAAACCGCCAATTTGTCCAATTACCCACCAAATCATCCAATTAAATTCTAAGCCCGAATCCTTTCTCCTCTGATGCGAGTGATTCACAGAGCATGAAACCGAAAATAAATTGTTCTAGAATATTCTCCTTGCTGAGAGCTTTCCAACGGTATATAATTTGTAAAATTCCGTCGCCGTTTGACCCCTTTTCGACTTTTCCGATCAACTTCTGTTAAAAAGTCGGCCAGCAGCATAATATTTCGTACCAGCAAGAAGAGAAGAGGCTTCTGACTCTGTGGGGTCCAGTGGCAGTGAAGAAAATGGAGGGGAACAAAGGAAAGAAATTATGCGATTCGGGTGAACATGGCACACATAGTCTGGCCCCACGTGTCATGTTTAATGAGATACAACAATGGTGCACCGAGTTCACGCGGTTTATTATTCTTTCAAAACTTTCTCCAGCGCCTAAATTGGCACTTCTTCATTTGGCAGCCCCAACTTGCACCAAGTGAGGTCCTTGTCCCCAAGTTGCACCCCTAAGCCCTTTGATTAAATCTCAGCCTTCAGATTAATCTCATTTTCTTTCTCCAATTTATTTTAATAGATCACTTCATCCAAAAATCATGAAATTTTCACCAAAATTCTCTAAAATCATGATGATCATCTCTGTATTTTTATATTCCCATTTTACCCCTGTTTGCTTGTGCTAAAAATTCCATGATCAATAAAACCCTGTTTTATTCTTATAAAATCCCTATTTATCAATTGTAGCTCAGTGTCTCTGCCAATTCTCTCTCTCTCCTGCAGAAACCACCCTAACTAAATACCAATTAGACTTATATTGATATTCATTAGGGTTTGATTTGATCAAATGCTGACTACTTATCAGCAATTAATACAAATCTAGACTTGATCAGGTGGTTGCTCCCAGCTTTGGCACCTGATCAGTCTTGTGAAATTGACTTTCAATCCCTTAACATGAGGGTAATTTGGTCATAAAGCTGACTACTTATCAGCAATTGACACAAATTAAAGCATGGTTAGGTGGTTGCTCGCAGCTTTGGCACCAGGTCAGCCTTGAAAGCAAAAATCACATTGGGATTTCTCATGATTGGTTGTATCAAAATACTGGCTTGGCATTGATACTATTCCATATAGTACAGGGATTGTACTGCTTCAGCTCATAGGGTTTGATCTTGGCTTTCTCTCTTGTATTTCTTCCTTCAACCTTTCAGGGGTAAACAATGGTATATTCTTCTCACGACGAAGATATGCCAACTTTAGAGGAGATGTTCTTCCCAAATGATGAAGGAGAAGCAAGCACCTCTGGGACCAAAAACGAAGAATGTAAGGCTGTGCTCCGGTCCGGGACATACGTGCCCGAGAGACAAGCTCCCAAAGAGTCCGATAAGGGAAAAGACAAAGCCCAGAATAAAGGTAAAGAGGCCGAGGGCCTAAGCAAGAACCCAGAAAAGACCCGGTCGACGGGCGAAGAATATAATGTGTTGGCACATCTGCGTAAGATCCCAGCGCTATTAAGCATATTTGATGTGTTGATGATGTCACAAGACCTAAGGGAGGTGCTAATCCAGGCCTTGCAAGATCCTGAGAAGTACAAGTCATACTTCATAGAGCAAAATATGCAAGAAGCCCTATTCACCGCCAAGCGGGCCGCCTGTATAAATTTCACGGACGATGACCTCCTAATAGGCACCGTCGACCATAACCGCCCGCTGTACATCACCGGAAACTGTGGAGGGCAAAAGATTGGTCGCATCCTGGTCGATGCAGGGTCTTCGATCAATATCATGCCGCTTAAAACCCTAAAGACCATCACCTTAGATGTGAAGAATTTATCTGATGAAAAGGTGATTATTCATGGCTTCAATCAAAACTCCCAAAAGGCCCTGGGAGCTATAACTCTGAACCTGCAGTGCGGAAGCCTAAAAGCGTCTACCAAATTCTATGTTATTGACGCTGAAACTTCTTATCGGGCGTTGCTGGGTCGCCCGTGGCTTCACAGTAACCAGGTCATACCCTCTACTCTGCACCAATGCCTAAAATATATCGAGAATGGTAGACAAAAGAGAATTGACGGAGATGTCAAACCATTCGGGGTGCATGAGATTAAATTCAATGACGCCCAATATTTTCTGCCTAAATCCGCCGTGGCTCCAAGCCGGCCTATAACAAAAGCAGGTCAGAAACCCTTCAATAAAGGCCCTAAATTTGATACCTCATCCGGAGAAGAAGAAGAGGTCAAATTTAATATTAAACCCCGAGGTGCTCGAGCCCAAAGACCCGAAAGAAAGTCGGGTGAAGAAGCAACCTTCCGCTTCAAACAGGTGGCTACATATAAGGCCCAAATAAAACCGAGCGAAATCAATTCAAGTGATTCTGAAGAGGAGGTCATTTTCAATTTTAAGCCTGCCAACACCCCTCAAATTCAGATCATAGAGGCAAATTCAGGAGAAGACTCCGAAGATTCTAACAACTCGGGCGATACCACCTCGGGAGAAGAGTCTGGCCATGATCGTCAACCCTGGGAAGAGGAATCTGACGAAGAGATCATCTATCACATCCTCAAGAAGCCATATAAAGGGCCCGAAACAGATAATGAAAGCGAGGAGTCATATATGATCAACACGGGACCCGGTAGCGGAAGGGATAACCCGGTTAGGCCAAGGCCTATAAATGAAGATCGCTCATGGCGGGAAAATTTTGAAGGTCGTGTCTGGAATGCGATCGACGAAATAAGGCACCAGGTTGAAAATAATAGAAGGGAGGTGTCTGAACAATGGGAAGTGATGCAGGATATTAAAGTGCAACACAATGAAATCATGATAATGATTGAAAACCTACAAACCGCAATCTATAACTCCGAGCTACTCAAAGAAGTGACGAGCGAACCCCGTTCCGGGACCCCTGAAAGGCAAGCACCCGATAGCGGCAAACGGGTAATTGTTATAGTAGATGAATCAAAGGGGGAAGAAACAAAAGCTAAGCAATCGACCGTTATGCAAACCCTCAAGGTCAAAAAGAGTAAACCATACTCTTTCCTGAAAAATAAAACGGCTCGGATATTTGAGCAGGCCTTAAAGAGCGGATTGACACTTCCCGCCTGTAAACGACCCGCAGACATAGAGAGAGCCGGTG
>CAXKVV010000176.1:0-26308 GCA_964058805.1 Schoenoplectus triqueter | reverse complement strand
ATGCAATAATCATCTATTTATAAGTAAAATTATAGTTAATGTATCTCTTTAACAATTCACTATAATGCGATGACATGCAATGAGAAATAAATCTGAGACATAAAAATTTATGGATAATAATAATATAATATATATATATAAGGTACGAGATTTAAAACAACCGTATATATATAACCCAGTTGCAGATCATCAGTCCATCCACAAACGGGCACGTGGTCGGGCCCTGAACTTGTGACTTACCCGAGCGGGCATGTATTCAAGCCTAACTTACAAAATTAGGATTTTCGAGTAAGCGGGCGTCAATACCCTGGGAAAATTCGACCTCCCGGAACGATAACACTCTAGGAGAATGACGGCTAAAAGTATGTACTCGGTATTCTGAATCTGATGATCCACCTCACAGAATAATAATAATATAATAAACAAAGGGGATTAAGAAGTTATGCTTTCAGTTGTCATATCGTCAAAAGGATATAACTACCGGTGAATTGACAAATCGAAAATAAATGAGAGCCTATACTGTACCAATCAAGGGTCAGAGGAACGCATCCCGTAAAAATAACAAAACGGAGTATATACAAATGGGAGCATGCACTGTACCCACTAAGGCCAGAGAACCACATCCCGACTTTCTCTGTACCAACTAGGGGCCAAAGGAGAAACCTCTTCGGACATATCAAGATCCTAAATAAACCGGATAAATAAAATAATATAATATCTTAGTGTAGATTACAGTCTCGAATATGGCCGCCCACACTAAATACTGAAAAATATGGTGTCCTAATCGCTCAACTTTCGATTTAAAAATCAAATCAATTTAAGAATAATAAGAATATAATATTGATAAAAAAACACTCTGACACAGCCGAACCCGCCAAATGACGGGGTCGGTGGACAATCCGACAGGCAAAGATGCGCAATACATATACAAACTGGTGGGTTCCACGGGCCTATGGGTCACCGTATGTAACCACAACGGTCTGGTTATATAAGGCAACCTCATACTGAGAATTATCTGGCCCGCCTCTCAGCACTTTCTCATGCACTTAATGCATGATTAACTATCCAACTTAACAGATAATTTATGGCAAAAAGAGTATTACTCTATTAATTATAATCTACAACTTTAATTATTTAATTTTAATAATCATAATCCTAGATTATTTCTCGAGTCCTACTATGATCCTATCTACATGCGATGTGACATGATATGACATGCGAATGCGAGTAGATCTCAAATACGCTAGTCAATTTACCGGATGCATATGACAGGTCAGATTAAGTCTCTAAATAGTGGTTGGTCAGAGAGAAAAATATCACAGTTCAATTATTTGAAAAATAATTTTATTTTCGGTTTGGATTCCTAATTCTGAAGAAAGAAAAGTAAATCCTAGGAAACCGAACCTAGGAATAATTCGATCAAGTCGATAGCGTCAAATTGCTTAGTCTCCGGTGACGCTCGTGACTCGTCAGTAGTCTCATCTTGAGTGTACTCGTTTGTCGGCTCGTCAAGATAAATTTCAAGAACTTATGAAGTCAAAATAGGTTAAATTGGAGAGTATCCTATTCACGTTTGGTCTGGTTAGGTCAGGGTATACCAGACTCTGAATCATGATTATTATTATTTAGTGTTTGTGTTTTGAGGTTATATTTATTTCGATTAATGTAACTAATTTAATTTATTTAGATTAATTAAGTTAGCTCACTTAATTAATTTAATTATAATTAGGATAATTAATTATTTAGAACTAGAGAAATTAATATATATATATATATATATATTAACATTATTTCATTATTAAATAGAGAAATTGATTAATAGGTATTTATATCATATTATTTAATTATATCTCATTTCATATATTAATATTATTTTCATTAATTAGAAAAATATATTATATAAAATTAAAATAAAAAATTAAAATTAAAATAAAGGAAAAAAAATTCAATTAAACTTAATTTAATTAATGTTTTTATTTAATTTAAACTGTGTTGGTGTTTTAATTATGTTTGGGATCATAGACTGCCTCTGAAACCACTGTATCTGTTCGGATTATTCGTTATTGAGGTAGATCATGTAATCATCTCTCATATTTTATTATAAGTATAAATCAATTTATTAGTTGCACACGTTTTTAATTTACGGCACTTGTCAATTAGTCAATTCATACTTTCAACTCGCTTATACCTTTCGGCCCATTTAACTTGATCAATTTATTTTCTGACTATTCTTATAATTTCAATTGTACATAAAGGTTAAATTTTGCGCATATTACCATCCGAGAGGTGCTATTATCACAAATTCATTTAGGCCCCTTAATTTTATCATATTTCATAATTTGACCCTTAACTTATACGGACTTTACAAATCATCCCTCATATTTATTATATTTTGCAATTCAGTCCCTGACAAGGGATACACCATACCAACATAATTATACTGGAATTCAGCCACAAAATAGTCAATCGGGCAGTATAGAACCCAACCCAGGGGAATCAAGCATCAAAGCAATGATATTGATCAGTAAGGCACAAAACCAACAATTACGAAAATAACCAGGAGATATAGGTACATCCAGCAAAATTGATCGGGTTCAGGCCTTTGCCTCACCGGTACTAGTCAGTACCCATGTACCAAAGGGGGATTCACAACCAGTTAAGTAAGAAGAGGCAACAACACTAGTTGTTTAAGAAGAAGGCAACAAACAAGCAAAATCGCACAAGTAACAATTTATAGGCTGCATGGATCGGCCGGCGCATGGCCCACACGGCTGGAAAAGAAAGGGATGGATATTACCAATTTTCAACGCAAGGCAGCACATAAAAGGTGAGTGAGGTGTAAGAGGCGCCAAGGGAGTGGAGGCTCGGTCCAGCCCGTCGTGGGGTGAATCGGCTTTTGTCGAGGCAATGCCTCGTCACCTTGCTGGCGTTAGAGGAACCGTAGTCTTGCAAAGCACCGGTGATGAGGCTTGAGGGTGGAGGCGAACCAGGTAGACCTAATCGAGAGAGGAGCGAGCTTATCGTGCGAGGGCAGTGAGGGTGAGTGGAAATTCATGAGTGAGGGAGAGCGACTGAGAGGGTTTGTGTGAGAGAGGGGATGGGTCTCGGTGTCGTGCCCAAAGTAGAGAGACCAGAGGGAGAGGGTGAGGTTTCCGCGAAAAAGAGTAGAGAGAGGGGGCCGGCGTCGCTAGGGAACAGGAAGAGAGGGTGGTGATTGAGAGAAAGGCAAAAGGGAAATAGGGGCTCAGGCGTAAGGGGAAGAAAAATGAAAGAAAAGGGAGAAAGGGGACAGGTCAAGGGGGATGAGAGAGAGGGAAATGATAGAAAAGAAAGAAAAGAAAGAAAGAAAAGAAGAGAGACATAATTTGTCTTTGGGATCAGTTCGGATTTTCTGTGATCGAAATCGTGTGGTTATTTGCGTGTCAATTAGAATCTCAATTTAATTTAATAGTTTATTTATTTTAATAATGATTCGTTTATCAGAGTTTGTCGAAACAAATCGATTTATATTCTTTAAATTAAACCGTTAATTTAGATTTCATTAATTCATAAGTTTTTCTTTTAAGAAATTTTAATATTATTGCTGTTATCATCATCATTATGTTTATTATTAGTGTTGTTAATTATTTCATTAAATTTTAATACATTACATTATTATTGTTATTATTATTATTATTATTATTATTATTATTATTATTATTATTATATTATTATTATTATTATTATATTATTCTGTTTTAAGATACGAGTTTGTCTTTAATATTTTAGATTTCGTTATAAATATTATTCCTTTAATTTTAATTAGATCAAAATATTTTGTGTTCGTTATTAAATTTGATATTACTGAATTTATATTTTTATAGCTTTTTGATTTGATCCTTGGGTTTTGTTATTTGATATCTAATCTCATTTATCTTTATTTATCCATTTATCTATTTATTTTATTAATTATGTATATTCTCTTAAATTATTCATAATTTATTTTAATTCATTTTAATTATAATTATTACTTAATTAAATTTTATGATTTAACAATTTAAGTCTCGAGTCATGATATAGATGCATAAATACATGCATAGAAATGCTACGGATTGCAACATCAATTGGTATGCATCCACAGGCAATTCATGTCATTTGTTGTTAGTTTTAATTATCTTTGGACCCAAAGCGATGAATACTTACAGATAGACAAAATGAAGGTCAGTTCAGCAACAACACCCAAATAAGATCAAACTGAAGAATCAAACAGAAAGAAACAAAAAGAAGAAGCTACTTCAACCCAAAAGTGTTGCTCAGTTTGTGGGAACATTTCTTCTTGATCAAAATTAAACAGAAATATTGGTATTACTCGGAATTTCGGAGCATACTAGACATTTTTATAGATACCAGTTGGCATTAGTTGAAGATCCCTCCTATCCTCTTTGTTCGTTTAACTTATTCATTAGGATTATTATCAAAGCAGTAAGCGTGCATTAATGAACAATAAAATTTCTGCTTAACTACCCTGTCTTAATTCTTATAAGAAATTGACATTATAACATTATCATATGAGATACAGTGAAGCTATTGGAAAAAGTTAAACAAAGATAAAATTTCGAGTAACATACAGAGCTACTTTAACCAAAAGTTGGAATTAGTTAGAGCCTTAGAGGACACTGAAATCAGAAAAGGGCAAAAAAAAAAACCATCTGAACCCCCTGATCATATCTGATTTCAGTCATTAAGCTACCTGAAAAAACATTCTCCCATCCGCAAATCAAAATTTCTGGTAAATATCAGAATGAAACTTAAATATGGAAGTACCTTGACACGGTTCCAGGTGTCAGAGACGGTGAGGGGACCGTGATCCTTAACGATCTGCAAAAGGCCTTTGGAGATCTCAACCGCCTCCTCTTTCGGCCTTAAGGTGTATCCGCCTCACATCCTCCGCTCTCTTCCGAGAGAAATGTCTCACGGCAGTTGCCATCCATCGTCCGACGCCACCGCCACCGTTTTAAAATCATGGTTTGGTCTTACCATTGTTTTAAAATGCGCCCGCACGTCCGCATATGCGGTCCGTTTATGTTTATGCGGTGCAATATCGCATACATAAGAATATGCATTCGTATATTCAACAATGCGCATTATTTTTTTAAATATTTATTATATTAAGTCTATAAAATTAATTATATTATATTTTATATTTTATATTAAAAAAATTCAAAAATATGTGATCGATTCAAATATTGTAAGAATTTTTAGAATATATATCCGTATACCGAACCGCATATGCACCCGCATGTCGCATATGTATTATACAGTAGTCAACTGCATACATATTGAAATCTGCATTTTAAAACATTGGGTCTTACTACGATAGCCGAACTCACATCACTCCGCAGGTGCAGTTTTTTCTATCAATGGTTCTGATTTAACAGTAATAAATAACCGCGGGCATCAAAAATTTGTGTTTAGATTTCTACACAGCCTTATGATTTCCTTGAGTCGTCGTGATTTTCCTGTGAAAATCTCCATACGAAAATTCTCTGCAAAGAATACAGACCCTACAGTAGCCTAGGAAGGGGGAGGGAGCTGAGCTGACGCGGGGTTTTAGCAAGGACCGAACTCGAGACGAAACGACATCCCCTGGAGAGCAAAAAAAAACTCTCCATGTGAAGTACTTTTGATCTGATCCATTCAATCAGAGATCAACGATTTTAATTTAATAATAATAAACTCTATGTGCATTAAAATTGTTATTTAAACTTCTTCACAACCGTTGTAATTAAAATGAACCGTTCTAATTAATTTTTGAAAAATCTTCACAGACAGAAGACTGTAGTAAGACTTTTTAAATTGGGCTTTCGGACCATTAGTTAAACGGGCCTCCGGATTTGTCATTGTTTGAATTCGGATCTAGTCGCCTCAACCTCAAGTCTGTTTACTGTCTCGTCTTGTTGTTCCTCGAATGGATGTGGTGCAATAATGGCGAACTTCCTTTATTTTCCTTTTCATTGTAAGTTCTGCTGATGATCAATTAATCATGGCGATTGTTGCATCCATCTCTGGCACCATTACATGCGCCATACCACGCCGTGTGAAGCGCAACAGGAGAAACTAACGACGCAATCCGATTGTGCAACCTACATGGGTAGGTTCAGCACATTCATCTGGAATTGCTTGATTTCTGGGTAATACTGCATTGCGCTTGTATGAGGAGGCCATGGCATTGTCTCACCGGATGGAAGAAGATGGAGTTCCTCCTAACAGATTCACATTTCTTCAGAGTCATTAAAGATTGTGCTGGCATAGGGTTGGTTTCTAAAATCGTTTTTAATTTTTGAAAATTATATATAAATATTGAATATTTTATTATTATTTTTAGATCTGATTTTTAAAAATTAAAAAGAGTGATTTTGAAAACTTAAAACATCCCAAATTTTTTGTATCCGATAAGATTTTTATATGAGGAACTTAATGAGTATGATAAATTAAAATTTGAAGATCATTTGATATAATTTTAAAGCTAGAATCACGAAAAAATTCCGTACTTCTAGACATGTTAGTTTTATTTTATGTATATAGAGAGAGTAAAAATACTGTGAGTTTAAACTCATATAGACCTTTCGTGAGTTTAACTTAAAAAATACATTAAATCATCTCAAAATTTTAATTTATCATCCTCATTAAAAAAATTATATGAAAATCTCATGGGTACAAAAATTTGAAGTGTTTTGAGTTTTTTAAGTCATCGTTTTTAATTTTTCAAAATGATGTTCAAATATTAAATATTTTATTATTATTTTTAGAGCTGATTTTTAAAAATTAAAAATCATGACTTAAAAAGCTCAAAATACTTCAAATTTTTGCATCCCATAAGATTTGCATATAAAGAATTTAATGAGGATGATAAATTAAAATTTTGAGATAATTTGATGTACTTTTTGAGTTAAGCTCACGGAAGACCTCTGTGAGTTTAAGTTTACGGAAAATCTCCGTGAGTTTAAGTTCACGGTATATTTATTATATATATATATATATTATGCAGTCATTAATTTAGTTAGTGCGCCAAGGTCAGTTCGTGTATTAAGTAGGCCAGGATTAGATTTCTTTATTAGGCGATGAGTCGTGCAATTCAAAAGTGCTTCATTGTACGCGGCAACTCCTTGAAGCAGCTGGTAGCCTGGTACTATGCAGCTAAAGCATTAGCAAGGCTATAAACTATCGGTTGGAATGCAGTGTAAGATCCAATACGATAGGCAAAACTGACTACAGTTATTTTATAAATATTTTGAGCCGAAAGCTTAAATTTTAAAATTTCAATTTAAATAGCTTGAAAGACTTTTTATATTATAATCTTGTAAATTATTAATTTTCAATATGTTTGAAGTTATTTTGTTATGCTCAATGATTTTTAAAAAATGACTCTAAAATTAATTAAAAATATCAATTTTTTCTAAGTTATTTAAATTGAAATTTTAAAATTTGAATCATAAATATTTAATTGAAATATTTATTGAATCACTGTAACCAAATTCATATAGGACCGAATACGGTGAATCATATATATACTTCGTAAAAAAATCCAATTAGACTTTATCTATGCATTTTACTGACAAGTGACAACTTTTGAGTTGATAAAATAAATTGGGAGCATACTTTTATGATTAAAAGAAAATCTCATGCACTAGTTCCATTATGGACGAAATTATAATGAACAAAATAAAAACCTGATAAGATGACTAAAATTTTTCAAACACGACTATCTTTAAGAAATAACAATAACCCAAGTAGATCAAAAAATAATTAGTAATACCTAACCTAAGACAACAAATTCTAAATCGATGGTGCAGAAAAATTGCTTCAGCCTGTTTAATTGTAACCGTCTGATCCCACCCGACAGAGACGGATCCATCTTCTTCAGACCCATCTTATTCGGGTTTAGCGAAACCTAGTCCAGTCCACGCTATACCAAATCCTTCTTCCGATCATAAACCGCATCAATCGGTAAAACAATCAGAATCACATCGTCGCAAAAACAACTGTTAAGAATCGGCGTAACGGGGGCATAAGGCGAGTTTCCTCCGATTAGATTTTCCAAGCCAAGGTAGATAATCAACGAGGTTCAATTTTTTTTTTAGGTATTAGACCTCTTCGCTCCGTCTATGTGTACCTCTTGAAGCCAAAGAGAATGGACCAAGAACAAATTGCGGAGATGGAATTTCATCTTTTAATGTTTCTACTTTGTGTCACAGATGTTGCTTCCGTTCTAGTATGGTGACATGTCGGCTATACAGTGTTGCAAGGGAATCACCGTCTTACGGATATCTAAATGCATGAAACCGAAGTATCCCTGTACATCTTCTTACCTAGTGGATAGCACCAGTGGATATAGTACAAATCTCAACAATTTGTGTTGCTTTTATCTAGGTGGACCCACAGTCAAATGTTTAAGGTGAATGTTAGTCTTTCTTTTCTTTTTCTTTTTTTGGTTATTTTCTTTGGATACAGTACTGGCACCTTACCAGTATGTGCAGACATTATTTGTTACTGGTGATTTTAATATAATTGTTCGAGTCATATGCAGTACTGTGCTTTACCACTATCTGCAGGGATAATTAGTTTCCTTTGGGAATTTCACATTGAATGAGGGGGAAAAATGATATTAAGTTACCTTTTACTCAGGGCATAGAATTCCAAATAACAAAAATAACCACATTTCAGAACAAAGTAACACTGAACTGAATCTATTCGGTAGAAGTAGGTACCAGCCAAGATTTCGGTGTACCAAAAAGGCAGAAAAAGTTGAAATCACATCTTCTAGTATTAAGATTCTAGTGTTAGTTGTTTGTTTCTTTTAGTCCATAATTTATTTTTCTTTATAGGAGAAGGAAGTGGACTGTTAAAAGCTTGGTAAATGGTGGTACCTCAGAATCATCATCAAGCAATACAACAAACAATGGTGGAACCCGCTTATTCAACACACTCAAATCTTTCCAAACCAACTTAACATATCGTATTAACCAATTGAGGAAGGGTTTGTCCCTAAAAATCTTGTTTTTTCTCATTGGATTCTACTGTGCGACTGCTTTTGCAACTGTCATAGGTCAGACTGGTGACTGGGACATACTCTCAGCCGGGTTAGCTGTGGTTGTGGTAGAGGGAATCGGTGCACTTATGTACCGGGCCTCCATTCCAGTCTTCGAAAAGATTAAGGGGTTCATCGCAATTTTCAATTATTGGAAGGCGGGGTTGTCACTGGGTTTGTTTTTGGATGCATTTAAGTATGAGATCGATTCCATTTTTGAATCTCATGGTATATCATTTGACTTTAAAATTGATATATTTTGAGGGTTTTGGTAGCTTTGTACAGTGAAAATATATTTAAAACAAATGATGTGTTATCTTTTTGATACTAAAAGAAAAGCCAAAAGCACAGAAGTAAACTTATTAGTAGAATAGAAATATAGTTGTGCAATTGGTTCTCTGGCTGCGATTTCTGGTGAGCAAGTATCATTGGATCAGTGTGACAGGTAAATTTATAAAAAAAAAAAAAATTGAAGTGGTAGGCAAAACACTGACTGATAACTTTCATTAAAAAAAGTAAGAATATATACAAAGGACGCTGATTATCACGAGTTGCCTTTATTTGCATTGTCAATCCCATAACACTCCATCCTCGAGTATGTATCAATCCAAAATGTGAGGTGAGGTGGAGTGGGGTGCAGGAAGAACCTGTTGTTGTGTTCCTTCTATATTTTTCAAGTGGTTGATGCAAATAGGGTATCTCAAGATTTTGCTGTTGAATGAGGTAGTCGGTGCTGGTATGCTGACCAAAAGGAGAGTGCATCAGTCGTGTTGAAAAGGTATTGTGGAATATCTGGTTGCAGCTGCTTCTATATTGCTGTAGCAGAGGGGCAGGAGAGAGAGATGGTTGGTGTCTTCAAGTGTTTGTGTATGGCAACCGATGCAATGCGGAGGGGCTGGCCATTGTCTTTTGATGTGGTTGTATGCTGTTAGAAGTTTTCCTTGCAGCATGAGCCATAGGAAGATTGTAACCTTGAGTGGTGCCTGTATCTTCCATGGGATGTGCAAGTTGCTTAATGGTATTCCTGGGTCTATTAGAAAATTTATGCGGATTTGGCGGTGTAGGTGCCTATTGTGGCACATCTCCCGTATTTGCATGTCATCCCGGTCCTTCAGTGTGATTGTGCGGGTAAGAGTTTGTGGGTTGGCTAGGGTATTTTCAAGGTTGTTAGGGATGTAATGTGGGGTGTTTAAGCCAGATTCATTAGTGTTTGATGAACTGATTCGTTCATCAAGGAGTCTCATTTCCTGTCACAGGGATTATTGTTAAATTTGAAAAAAGATTAGGGCATTGCTGTTACTTTCAGTGATTTTGAGGTCACAGAGGAGTTCCTAATGTCCTCTCATAGGTGGATTTATTTTTCGTTAACATCCCTTACAAGGAATTAATTTAAATATGGGTTTTTTTAGGATATAGTCCCGAATGATAGTTTTGACATGGTAGTTCGAACTACAAGTGTTTTTATTAGACTCTAATAACTCCAAACCTTGTTCATATTATTGAAGTCAAGTATATTCCTCAGTAACTAAAAGTGTTTTTAGTAGATTGTCATTTCATCGAGCAGGTGGTCAATTGACAAATCTGCATCTTGTATTCATCTCATTTCTGGATTTAGATAGTATGCACAAAAGATTATTCGTCTTTTGTGCTGATGTTACCAGTTGAAACATCCCATCGCATTTTTTTTGCACTTTAATTTCTTTTTTTTTAATAATACAACTTATGAATCTGTTTGTGTTCCCTTTGGTTTAAGAGAAATGTTGTGCCCACGATTTACTTGGTCTCCAACATCAGACCTGAAGATGATATCGTTGATTATTCGTATGTTTTTTTAAAGCGATTATTCATATCGTTGATTATTCGTATGGTTTTTTAAAGCGAAGGCATCACCAAAATTGCATGCATGACACACTAACCAGTGAACTAACAGCTCCCCGGGTGCAAAAGAGAAAAGTATTACACAGGTACACAACCTCGTTGTGAAGTATTGGAGAGCATGAAACATGCAACTTTTTTTAGTCGTTTTCCGTATCATTTCAGAAGATGGAAATTAAATGCCAAATTAAAACACAAGGAAACGAAATTACCACCCAACGACTTTCTACTGTGAGAATCGAATTATAAAGATACCCGGAAAAAAATATTCATGCACAATATTTCAATGTTTTATAAGTTTAAACTACAAAGTTCAAGTACCCGAGAAAGAACCCTCATATAAACTCCCAAGAGTGAAACTCAATGCTGATCACAAACCAGTTAACGTCTTTACAACAAAATTCATTTCATCACAAGAAACCAAGTCCAAGACTTCTAGGTTGAACCTGCAAACTTACCCATCATCTTTGCTATGACTGGTGCCACCTTGGGGTTTGCCTGATGCTTTGCGAAGCTTGCTGGGTTTTTCATCACTGAAAATTAAAATTGATGAAATTATTGTTTTTGAAATTACAAAATGACATTGAATTTTTATGTCTTATCAATTTTGTTTCCTATTATGTTTATGAAGTTCAATTATTTCCATTATTCTCCCTGAGATGAATCAGAACCCCTGTGGAACTCAGAACTCAGTAGCAATACTTTATTATTTTTACACAAGATAATTTATATGACAGTCCAGATGAGATCGGAAAAAGAAAGTAGCAAGAATAGTACCATCCTGCAGAGCTGCCATGACCTCAGGGTCGCTCAATGCCGACATTAGTTCTGGATCCTGTTTGACAGAAATAGAACAAAATAATCAGGTCTATCTTCTCTCAGATATGATGAAATCAAAGCTTCATTGCTAATTTTTTAGCTCAGTGCTCGACCTGCAATCAATCTGTATATGTTGCAAGTTGCGACGCTATTGTACATACCATTAGCAACACACAAAGTTCAACCATACTTGCAAATAATGCCAACATTTTCTCATTACACACATGTTTATCTCAAAAGTATATAAAAGCTCTAACTTAGTCTAGTAGCTTACATTGAGGATCTTGCTCATGTCAATATTTCCAGGAGCACCCCCAGGCATGGCACCAGGAAATCCTCCGGGCATGCCACCCGGGAACCCTCCAGGCATGCCACCGGGGAAGCCTCCGGGCATGCCACCCGGGAAGCCTCCGGGCATGCCACTGGATGATGATTGTTCTTTCTTTTTAGCCTTCTCATATGCAGCCTAACATTGACACGATAAGCAGTTAAAAGGACATAAATGGCGGAACAAGTGAGTACTCTAATATTGTCGAACCAAGGAAATTTGTGGAAATATTTTTTTTTGTTGAAACAATAAGATGAAGCTTTTCCCAACCTCATCTTTTCAAAGTTATGAGGTAAGATTTCAATCATGCAGTTACAACATATCAAAATAACATAGCCAAGAAACCTAAAACAATGCAATCAAATACACCCACATGTAAGCATAAGAAAACTAACTTCAAATGATTTCCAGACTATGAACCAGACCAAACTTATTTCTCGGGAAAAGAGTTTAGTTCGAGCAGCTTCAAAGAAACAAGTTGAGGAAAAAAGATGTGAAGTACATGCAATAGTATCATTTTTTGGGAACACATTTGATATATCTTTTTCTACAGGAGTATAAGAGATATCTTTCACATTTATAGTGTGCATGAAATTACTCAGTTTAAACAGTACCTGAGCAGCAGCCTTTTGGCAAAGTCTGTCTCGCTCTGCTCTCCTTTCTTCTCGCTCTTTTCTTAAACGATCATACTTCTTTTTATGCTCTTCTATCTTATGTGCATTTGGTTCCACCTGAAATTAAGCATCTAACAATCTCAATCCAAACATTCAAAATCCCATTTAGTTTGATTTCTGACAATCACGCTAAACCTGTGAAAATATCCATGATTTTTAACTAAACATTTCAGATCAAAAATTCCCACGGGACAACAAATTATTAAATAATTTGAGAAAAATGCAAAGTTACCTTCTTTAGCCAAGAGTTTATCTCATCATCATAATCTATCGTGGATGCAGTATGGAGATCCTTCGCAGCCTGTTCCCATTTGCCCAGCATGGCCAAGGCTATGCCCCTTGATTTGTAACCCTTTGCGGAGTCTGGGTTTATCTGGTAAAAAAAATACCCCACAGACATTTTTTTTGGGGGGAAAAAAGAAGAAAAAATCCACATACAGATAATAAGCAACTGGAGATGAAAAGAACATCCAACTAGCCTTAAACACCGTTGGCAACAATCCATGTACAGATAATAAGCAGCACATTAAAACAGTACACCATTCACATTTAAAAAACAAAACTTGTTTTGTTTTATGTTAGTAATTTAAATGTATTTTCAAACCTTAAACACTGTTGACAATTACTTTCTTTCTGGAAGATCTGGTAGCAACGTTTTTTTTTTAAACATGATAGAAGATTTCTTGCATATATGGGCTTGTTAACAACTTGCAGGGGCATTTTGCAATTTGCTTGACCAAAAGATTAACACTGATGGCATATTGCAAGAGAATAAAGATAGATTATGAAAAGAGTTCTACCTCTAAAGCCGCGGTTGCATCACAAATGGCTGCATTCGGCCTTTTCATCTTAATGTACACAGTAGCTGGAATGTTTCAGGATAAATTAAAAAAAAATAGAACCAGCGAAATAAGATAAAGAAATACATAATTGCTGACAAGAGTTGGGGTCAATGCCAGCGAATACAAGAACCACACAAAGATCTTAAATGATCATAATTCTAATTATGTACTGCATACATATAAACACATACACATACATACCTCTTGTTGCATACATGATAGCTGATGTAGGGTTTAGCGTTATTGCCTTGGTGAGATGGTCAATTGCCTCTTCAAAATTCCCTGAGAATTTAGTCAACTCAGCTTATAATTCTATAGTTTGTGTTTATACAATTATCATGATCTGTCACGGATCATAAGCCATTTTATGAATGACAAAGATGGTTCTCTATTTAATAGTTCAATTATACAACTATCACTTCATATGTTTTTCCTTAAAAAATGATAATACCTTCAGAAATTGCCTCCATCGCTTTTCCCTTGGCCTCTTGAGAGGCCTCACGGTTTTCCACAGTCACCTCAACAGATGAATCCCCCATCTATATAAAACAGGTCAAAAATTGCAAACAGCAGCAGCAATTCAGCTAGGGCAGGTAGTGTTCCCAGTTCCATTCTTTTATTAATTTATTTTGCTTGCTGCATAATTAGGGAAATTTTATTGAAGCCAAAATTGAGTTTGCTAAGATCTGATAGTATAATTGAGAGTTTTTGGGAGCCAACATTGGGCTAAATTTAGACAGCTGAATAGTGGATAATTTGTCCAACAACATTTATTTGAGGTGTTATTAACAACTCCTATGTGCAGAGACCAAAACCTTTTGGGGAGGGTCATTATCAGGCTCAATAGTTTCCCCCTCAAGTTCAATATCAGACTCAACAATATCCTCATCCAGCTCATCATGCTCTGGTTCAGTGCCTTTCAGATCAACATCATCATCATCTGCAATATCAACGTCAAAGTCTTCCATCTCTTCCCCACTATGACTCCTCTGAGTATAAAAGTAAATAAATTAAATAGAAATACAATGAGCCTTCGTTAACAAAATTTCTTCAAAAAATAAAATTGGCCCCTTAATGTTAGGAGTCAAAAGTTCTAAACTACAGTTATGATACCAGCTGGTTCACACCAGGATGGAACTCTTGCATGCCTTATTTACCAAGATTAGACTGGTTCCGAACTTAAACCAAAAAACTATGAACCTTCTACACTATGTTCACAAGTTTATATGTTCATTTCTAATTATACAGTCTGAGTTTCGTTTAATTCTGTTCCTGATATATCCATCACCTCATAGTACTTCCATACTTAAATGTAACAGATTCAGACATACAAAAAAGCAGGGAAAATTAATGAAATGCTTTACCGTCTGATTAGCATTCTTATATGCTGCAGAAGGAAGCTTCGCACCCAAACTGAGAGGAAAACAACAGCGCAAAATAGAAATTAATCAAATTAAATCAGTGGTATAAAAGATGCAAACTGAAGTTCTGTCACTATTGTCCCCTTTAAATCATCAACAAAAAGTGCAGATTTGGAACAGGAAACATGCAAAGAATGAAGAAAAAGACGGCATGTGAAGGCACATAATTTCTCTTTATTAGCGTGCCATTTTACAGTTGAAGAAAGAAAAAAACACCTTAACACTTTCTCCAACTTCAATTCTTTTCTCACCTTTCTATTTACCCAAATAAGCAGTGAACTTATTTAGTAATAAGTTATTATTTATTTTTCCCATCGAACCTATTTATTCATGCCTCAACATTCATACATCCTATCAACATATGAGACTAACTCGCCAACTTCTTAAATTTAAGTGATTCTAAATTTTCCTAATGGAACTATTATTAATTACAAAACAACAACAATAACAAAGCTTTTAATCCCAAATAAATTGGGGTAGACTAGAAACGAAACGCAATCTGAAAGCATAAGATCAGAGATCTCAAATATCAATGATAATAATGATGATGAAAAAAAATAATAATAATAAATAAATAAATGAAAATGATAATGATGAAGACAATATGATAATAATAATGAGAGAATGATGTTAATAATATGCTAATAATAATAGTGATGCTAATAATAATAATAATAACAATAAAATAGTACAATAAAGCTACATTATAAAAACAATAATAATAATAAATAAATAAATAAATAAAAATGATAATGATAATGATGAAGACAATATGATAATAATAATGAGAGAATGATGTTAATAATATGCTAATAATAATAGTGATGCTAATAATAATAATAATAAAATAGTACAATAAAGCTACATTATAAAGCATATTTCTAAATTTTTAATTCTAAACCCTAAAATTCTAAAATCTAACAACTAAAAAACTAAAAACCTGAAGTCTATAACTCTACTACTATACTCTAACTCCTAATTCATGATTATAGTACATAAATCGTCGTCTTTTAAGCACTCCTATCTAAAGCAAGCTCTTTGGATATATTTCATTCCTTCAAATCTCTTTTTATTACTTCCTCTCATGTCAGTCTTGGTCGACCTATTCCTCTTCTTATATTTTCATAACTACTTAGAATACCACTGTGTACTGGTGTGCCTCAAGAGACCTTCGTTGAATATGACCAAATCATCGCAAACGGTGTTGGACTGACTTCTCTTGAATTGGTGTTACCCTAAGTTTGTCATGTATATCATCATCTCTGATTCGATCTCTCCTTGTGTGGCCGTATATCCAACGCAACATTCGCATTTCAGTTACACTCATTTTCTTGATGTGTTGTCCTTTTGTAGTCCAACATTTTGTGTCATGCAACATCGCGAGCCTAATCGTCGTCCTGTAGAACTTGTCTTTTAGTTTATTTGGGACATTTTTATCACAGAGAATATCGGATGTTTATCTCCATTTCACTCATTCGGCTCTTATTTATGACTAACACCTTCATCAATCCATCTGTCACTCTGCAATATCGATCTCAAATATCAAAATATGTCATTTATTGGTACTACTTGTCTGTCCAAAATAATATCTCCATTATCTGAGTTGTCCCCGCTGAACTGACACCTCATATATTCGATTTTTGTCCTACTAAGTCTAAAACCTTTCGATTCTAAAGTTTGTCGCCACAACTCTAATTTCTGATCAACTTCAATCCTACTCTCATCAATCAGCACCATATCGTCAGCAAAAAACATGCACCAAGAAATATCTTCTTGTATGTCCTTTGTGATCTCATCCACAAATGATTAACTTATAAATCTTCATGCATTAAATCAGTAACACAACCCTTATTACTTACAAACTTTCTAATTTTTACATTGCATTAAAATACTTTCATGCAGGAGAAGCCTGACATTTTATTTCAATATGATTAACTTGTCAGTCTTCAAAATCAAATACAAGAGCATTCAATTTCTGACCAAAAAAAAAAGATAGTACATTAATTTTGACTTCTTGACTCAACAAGGGACTGCATCAATTCAGAAAATGTGCAGTTGGAGAGTAAGACTTTTAGTTTAGACTTAAATCCATTTCTAGCTCATCACTGTTTCACCTTTACAAGCTATTTGCACAACTCAATCAATGTGTCGGGTATCTGGGTGACTGACACCGAGACCAAAGTAAATAAGCTTCATTATGTGGTGCAAAACAAAGATAATTATGTATGCAATAGATAGGGTTGGCAAACGATACCAAGAACATGTCCCCAATTGGCACTGTCAAATGTATGGCATGCAGAAAAATAACAGTTATGTTTCCTATTTTTCTCGAAACAACTTGCTACTAGGGTGAGTGTAAACTGTTTTCTACTGTTCATCAGCCGAGTGAAATTTATATTTCTCTACTTTTTTGCCCCTACTTCCATCATATTGCCTCTGCAGGGGCCTTGTGCAGTCAACCCCCTACGGATGATTTATTTTGCCTTTTTTAACACCTACTCATCATTCAACCATTTTTTTCAACTTAACAGTAGTATACCAATTACCATACAAAAAAAAAATCAGTCTATAGCTGATATTTTCAGCTATATCAAAGGGAAGTGATTTCTGCAAACTTATTTCTAGGGGACCAAACGTGTTGGAAACAAAATCAAAATATACAAGACTTGATTCCACAAATTCGTGCTTCAATCGAATGAACTGAGCTCACACTACTCAAATAGGCAGGGTTTCTCTTCAAATATATTCAACCAGACAAGAGAATCGATGAATGAACTAGCTTTGGTCAATATCGAAACGAAAAAGTGATTATAACGCAGGGAGAGAAAAACCTCTCGAGATAGTCACAAAAGAAGGCGAGAGATGGATCGCTCAGAACGGAGGGGTTCCTCTTGCATTGCTCGACGAACAATTTCAGCTCTTTGAGCTTAGCTGCATCCATTTGTTAATTACCTAGTTTTCTAACACTTTTTCCCCTTGTTTTCTCCCTTTTGCGCTCTCAAAATAAAATAGAGGGTTTTATCGGGGGGCAGTCGAACAGAGTCGCCTCCGAGCGAGGAGCTTTTTCTTGAACGACCTTAAAAAAATATTTACGTAATTTATTTACGTTAAGGTGACGTTCTAAATTTATATTCACATAAAGTCATGAAAATGACGCAACTCACCCTAATGCTATTCAAAATATTTTTTTTTTTTTGTGTCCGATTGTATCCGAACAAGATTGAAAGATGTAAGTTCAGCTTGCGTCCTTTAATTTAGATTTGGAGGATGCAAATTTGACTCACGTCGTTCAATTGAACTAGCAGATAGATTTTTTTTATGAACTTTCCGAATTATATTTAAATGTCTCGATCGAAAATTCCTATCAAAAATTATAAATATTTAAAAATCAAAATTTCAGCTCATCGGCACATATTTAGAAAATTTTCAGCTCATTACTCATTATATGTATTAAATAATTAAAAATATATTTATATCTTAATTAAAATTTTAAATCTAATTTTAGTTATTTATATATAAAAATAGATAAAATGAACTAAAATTACATCTAAAATTATAATTAAATTACATTTAAAATTATATTTATATTTTTAATTAAAATTTTAAATATAAATTTACTTATTTATATATATAAATAGTTAGAATTATATTTATATTTTAAATTAAAAAAATTAAATATAAATTTAGTTATTTATATATATAATTAATTAAAATTATAACCCGTTGATAATGAAATATAAATATAACTAATAACTAATAGGATTTTATTTAAAAATATAAATATAATTTTAATTAATTTTAACTATTTATATGTATAAATAACTAAATTTATATTTAAAATTTTAATTATTTGTTTATATATAATGATTAGTGGGTTGAAGAAATTTTTAATATGTACTGATGAGCTAAAAATTTGATCTTTAAATATTTATAAATTTTGATAGGAAACTCTGATCGGGACATTTAAATACAATCCGAAAGGTGTAAGTTGGGCGTGAGTCGGACACAGTCAACTATTGAGCATGAAAAATATCTTTTAAAGGACGTGAGACTGGATTGCGCTTTTCCTATAACCTTCCGTGAAAATAAGATTAGGACGTAGTTTTTAGTATAGATAAATTGATGGAGCCGACCCTTTAAGAAAAAAATTCTGCAAGATAAAAGGTTGATCGTAGTTATGTCATCTCCACTGCGTGTAGATCTAGATTCTTCAAGTTTCGTATCGACTAAACTTGAATTCAATTATGCAAATTATTCAATGGGTCTTAACTACACTGGATGGTGGTAATGGAGGGAAATCTTCAATCGAAAATGGAGAGTTTAGGAAATGAATCATTTATATTTTGATAATGAAAAATTGATTCATAACACTATAGTCTGACTCTCTCTCAATATATATAGAGAGAGAGGGGGGAGCAAATCTACGGTATTCTTAACCTCACGGAAGGCCTCCATGAGCTTTACTCAAAAAATTCATAAAATAATTTTTAAATTTTAATTTTTCACTCTCATTAAATTTTTCATATTGAAATCTTGTTGGGTACAAAAATTTGAGATGTTTTGAGTTTCCTAAGTAACTCTTTTTAATTTTTGAAAATAATATACAAATATTAAATATATTTTTTTAGAGCTGATTTTCAAATATTAAAAAAAGTGACTTAGAAAACTCAAAATATCTCAAATTTTTGTACCCCATACGATTTCAATATGAAGAATTTAATGAGAGTGGAAAATCAAAATTTAAAAATCAATTTATATACTTTTTGAGCTAAGTTCATGGAAGCATTCTGTGAGCTTAAGATGTGTGTGTGTGTGTGTGTGTGTGTATTTATATTGAAATGTGGAGCAAATCTACAGTGTTTTTAAGCTCACGAAGGCCTCCGTGAATTTAGCTCAAAAAGTATATCAAATGATCTCCAAATTTTGATTTTTCACTCTCATTAAATTCTTCATATTGAAATCTAGTGGGGTAAAAAAATTGGGATATTTTGAGTTTTCTAAGTCACTCTTTTTAATTTTTGAAAATCAACTCTAAAAATAAAAATAAAATATTCAATATTTGTACATTATTTTCAAAAATTGAAAAGAGTGACTTAAAAAACTCGAAAGATCTCAAATTTTGATACCCCGCAAGATTTCAATATGAATAATTTAATGAGAGTGAAAAAATCAAAATTTAAAAATTATTTAATATATTTTTTGAGCTAAACTCACGGAGGCATTCGGTAAGCTTATGAACACCTTAGATTTGCTCTTGAAATGTGCCATAATGGATAAACCTAGTAGCTTCGGAGAGTTTCATAGTTTTTTTTTACATAGATGTCTATCAAAACCCAATAAATTTATTGAATATACGTATAATTTTTTTAAAAAAAAATCACTTAATTTTTTAATATATTATATAAATGATATATCAGAGAGAACATATCACATATTAGAATATGTTTATAGTACGGATCAAGAAATGACTGATGACATCTTACGATATGTTTCTATACATTATTCAACTTAAATCAAAAGAATACATCGAATGTTACATGTAGAATTCAATTTGATTACATTTACAGTGTGAATCATGAACAAATTTGTTACATGTGGTACTGATTTTCTCGTTCAAGTCATTCTCGCTAGCGGTTCATGTGACTAGTTTTTTTCTTTTCTAACAAGTTTATACTGCCACATTTGTATATCGTTTGTTAATTATGAAGTTGCATAAATTAAAAGTTGTGGGAAATTATTATTTAAAAAACTGGTGTTATGATGCTTTGCAAAGTAAAAAACTCATATTATTTTGATGTGAGATTTTATATTCCGAGGTATTAAATGGTCAATTTAAGTTTCTCAATAATTTCTTCATGTCAAAATCTTATGGAATATTAAATTTCATGATTTTTTGAGATTTCAGCCTATTTTTAAAATTAGCCCTGAAATATGTTATTTTCTTATGTTAAACGGGGTGGATTTTAAAAATAATTAAAACAATAGCTACAAAGCTAAAAAATTATGAAATTTAATATTTCATAAGATTTTGACATGAAAAAATATTGAGCAACTTAGATTGACCATTTGAGACCTCAGGATATTAAATCTCACCCCAACACCGAATAGGTTTTTTACTTTGCAAAATACCATAACACATCTCTCTATATATATACAATGGTCCATTTTGTTTTCAATAAATTTTCTATTCAGAGACAGAGATACATTTCCAGAAGTACTTTTTCCGCTAATAATTTTTTTGAAGCAAAATCAACAATTCTAATTCAAATTTGGCACTTTGAAGCGTACTTTTTTTTAAAAAAAAATTTGGAGCAAATTACAAAAATCTGACCTCTAATTTTTTTATATAAAATATGCTGTATATTGTAGTTTTTAATTTCTGGTATCGAAAGAATTAAACAAAACTAAAATATAGAAATAAGTTAATTAGCAAGTTTACCAACATATAGCTATTGAAATAACAAAGTATCAAGAATAAAGCACTTCTTGGTCTTTATATTCTAAATCAAATATAGGTTGGTTCTCTTCATTTTACTATTTGACATTCGTATTCTGAACTTCTAATTGTTGCATGCATGACTATAATTGTGTCTTGGGTTTTGCCCTGAAAAATTAAGTTATAATAACAATAATAATGAATAATATAAATTAAATATATAATAATTTATATATAATATCATAAAAAATTATATCATTTTAAATATTAAATTGTATCTTAGATATATTATATTATATTTATTTATTTATTTAAATGCGGAGAAATTAATTATACATCAGTCATTGGATGTTGATAGAATGATAGATGAAGAGTTTTGAACAAAATCAATACTAAAAACACATTAATGACGTTACATAATTCAAAGGATTAAAAGTGTAACCATCTTCATGTATTATTATGAATCTTTATATGTTATTAGAGCTATAATTTAGATTTCGTCCCGACAATATGATAGATGAAGAGTTTTGAACAAAATCAATGCTAAAAACACATTAATGACGTTACATAATTCGAAGGATTAAAAGTGTAACCATCTTCATGTATTATTCATGTATTATTGTGAATCTTTATATGTTACTAGAGCTATAATTTAGGTTTCATCTCGATGATATAATCCTCAAATAAATAATTAAATATATACTATTTTAAATACATTTAATAAAGCCACATTAAAGAAATTCAAATATAAGTTTTAAAACACAAAATATGTACATAATAATAATTATAAATAATATAATTGAACACATGATAATATATAAAGGATCATAAAAATAGATCATTTTAAGAGTTAAATTTTATCTTAAATAAATCACATCCATTAATTTAAATGAGGAGAGAGAAAAATTATATATAAACCATTGAATTCGAGTAGACGGAAAGATTTAAACAAAATGAACGGTAATTTTTTTTTATGTTGTAATATGTGTGAGAGATTAGAGACTTAACCCTCTTTAGTAGACTATAACGACAATATAGTACTCAAATAAATAATTAATAATATAATTATATATATATATATTTAATAAAATTTCACATTAAAGATTTTTTGGACACAATATTTTTAAATGCTAAGTAACAATGATAATTATAATAATAAATACTATAATAATAAATAATATAAATTAAACACATAATAATTTATAAATTATTATATAAAAAAATTAGATCATTTTAAGAGTTAAATTTCATCTTAAATATATTACACACATTATTTTAAATGAGAAAAGAGAAACTATTTTATATGAACCTTTGAATTCAAGAAGATGAAAAGATTTAAACAAAATTAAAGATAGAGAAAATTGATGATGTGACATATTTAAAAAGTTTAGAAATTTAACTTTCTTTAGATATTAATAATAATAAATTTTAATGTAATATCTACACATCACTTTGTTTCTTATGTCATTTACATCAACATTATAGCATGACACATTAGGGTATTTCAAATCCTTTGAAATAATTCTAATGTTTAACTTCACTATTCTATCAAAACACCAATACTTTTAAAATTACTCTAAATAATTTAGTTTTTACTCCATTTAGCACAATTTCACTCACCGAACTGAGGGCTTTTTACAAAATAAGGTAATATTATGATAAATAGATAATTTGAGGTGAAACGTCGTGAGCAATCGCCAATTATTCTTGAAAATATTAAGATATGAAAAAACTAAAACACCCTTATATATGACGTGATATTTAAAGTATTCATGTTTTATGAACATTCATTTACAAATTTTCAATAACTATCTAAAATATTTAGATACTTCATTAAATAATTATAATACATAATTTATTTGTTATATTATTTCTAATCTGACTTTATATACCTTATTATATTCTTATGAAAAATATATAATAAACTAAATAATTGAAATTAAGTTTATTAAAATATAAAACAAAGATCATGAATTTAAAAACAAATTAAAAATTAAAATAAGAGATTATACAAAATATGTTTATAAGTTTTAGTTTTTCATGAACTGTACATTGTTGTACTAAATAATTTATTTTAATTTGTCAATTTACAAAATAATAAACTTGAATTTACAAATTTCTTTGAGGCATTTTATAAGGATCATTTGAAGGTTTAAGATTTGATCAAGAGATCCTGCTAGCAGTTGAAAAGAAGTCTTGGAAGAATTAGGATCTCAACGTGTAAAGTTTGATTCATAAACTTTAAGTTTCTGTGTTAAAAAAAAAGGAAAAAATTATGTGCAATAAGCCATTTGTAACAATTTAGGAGCTGTTATAACGATTCATCTCTTAAATTAAAATTTTTCTAAGGCAGAAAACTCCATAAAATTATCATAATGTATCGTTAGATAACGACTACAGAATCATTGAACAACTTGAGCTGTTACAATGGTTCACTGAGTCATCATAAATGGCTCAGTAAAAAATTGCAGCCTTATCAAAACTCAAAGAACTCATGGTTAACTCACTCAAAACTTTATAACTATATGATAAGGCGTTATAATGACTTAGCTAGGCATTGTAATAATTTATCTCTTCTTTAATCTGTTTATAATGTTTTAAAAAGTTTCTTGAAGTTTAACAAGGATATTATTCACAGTTTAAAACTAAAATCAATATTAAGTCGTTATAATGCTTTACTGAGCGAAGAATTTTCTGGCTTATTCAGTGTGCTCTATATAAAAAGAGTTGCTTTGGACTTTTCATTCTAACTTCACTCCTTCCATCTTTAGCAATCTCAAATAGCATTTAGAGCACTCATTCTTTTCTTGTAAGAAACACAACTTGAAACCCAAATTTTATTAATCAAGCCATGTCTAGAGTTAAATCGCTATTATAATTTTTAGTTAGTTTATACTCATTGTTTAGAGTTGTTGTGTTGCCATTTCTTTGAGTTTGTTGCTCATTTCTTTGAGTCTTGAGTACTCGTTTCTTTTTGCCATGCTCTTGACTTTGTGTCCTTTTTTTTTTACTTGTGATTGTAAAGGAATCAGTTCATACATTCTTGTGTAATACTCTTTGTGGTACTATGTCGGCACTCCATTCTTAGAGTGAGTCCAGGAGACATGGGTCTTTGTATCGAACTCTATTAAAATCGTATATTTTTACTTTTAGCACTTTCCTTAACATTCTTTGTGAAATATTTCATTTGGTTGATATTCGCTAGATTTTCTTAGTTGAAATATTTATTAGTTTGTGATTATTGAGTAGTTGATCAAGTTGAATTAGTTCTTTACTTACAATATTATTCTTGATAACTTGATTCTCAAATTCTACACTTATGTTGTAGTTCTCATTCTTTTCACTATTTTTTTTAGTTCTTTTAGCTAGTATTTACCATCACCAAATCATTATCCACTTGTATTGACCATATTTTGGTATATTAGTTAACTACCATCTTAGACTCTCATTTTATAACATATATTTTAATAAAAATGCACAAATTATAATAGTAAGTTAAAATAACAAATTTATTTTATACAGAAGATATTTAATTAAAGTTCATGAAATATAAATATTTCAATGCTATACCGTATGCATATAAGGGTATTTTGATTTTTTTTTTCTGTACTTCAAAACAGAGTATTAGATTGTAAATTAAATGTTGGGAGTGTGATTATCATAAGTTGCATATTTCAGGAGATGTTCTCTAAAATAAAAAATTGGGGGCAAACTTTGTTAGATTAGTGATTTAGAGGACCAATCATTTATGATGGTGCTCTCTAAAATAAAAATGTTGGGGCAAACTTCATTAGTTTAGTAATCTAGAGGACCAATCATTTATGATGGTACTCTTATTTTGTTTTATGCATTGGATGATTTAAATTATTTTGTTCCTTGAGTTTTAATATTTTGTGGATTATTTGAGTTGATGACTTGAAATATGAAACTCTATAATTTTTATTTAAAATCTTAATTGTCTCTAGTCTAATATCATTAGTATGGAACACTAAATGTTAATATTGACTAGTATGTGGATTAATGCGTGATCATGTTTCATAGATCAATGATACGAGGTATCTATTTAATCACATAAATATATATCTATGGGATGTATGATATTGGATCTGACCCACTTTGACTTGTTGTATGGATTGTGTTTGTGTCATCATCAAGGTCATAAATTATTATTAATTCTATTATCTGAGATATTCATAATTCTAGATAATTAATGTATATTTTGTGCGATTATCAAACACTGCTTTTAACCGAGGGCTATAAAGGTAATTTTTTGATATACATGAATTATAGATAGTCAATAAGATATTTTGTCCATCTCATTTCTTATGAGATTAGTGATATCTCTAGACCCCCTTAATGCAATAATAATAATTATATATGTATTATGTGATTATGGGATAATCACATATTAATAATTATGTACTAAGGATAAAAAAAAATTAATAATCAAGGATGACACATTCTGACGTTTGACATTAATTAATTGATATTACGTGACAAAAAAATAATACGAAAGAATTAAAGGATCATGATCTGTCTGTGTTTGATCGGGTAATCATAATGCATTGCTAGATGTCAATAATGATTTATAAATTAATATATATATTAATTTATTATTGATCAAGAAATGAGTCCTACTGGGTCATTCTATTTGATAAGTTGAAGCATAGAACGATTAATTAATTATTCGGAACATAATTAATTAAATTTTGATTGGATCAATTTGAACGAGTCTCAAATTATGGATGAGAAGTACTTGGGCTTGGGGCGAGCCCAAACCCAACAAATAATTCGGCAGAAAATAGAAAAGAAAAAAGGAAAAGGGAGGGCATCTGTAATGGATGGT
>CAXKVV010000175.1:0-34142 GCA_964058805.1 Schoenoplectus triqueter | reverse complement strand
AATTATGTCTATTATAAATTATATAAGATTTATCATTTTTGATGGGCTACCAAATTATATTTTAATTTCATGATATTTATAGCATTAGCAGATTATAAGTTAAAAAATATCTATAAATATTTTATTTTAAGTTTTTTTAATTTATATAAGATCTAGTGTCATATTCGTTGAGATAGCCATTGCCGAATGCTCCTACTCACGCATAAAAATTGAACTATATAAACTGAAATTATTTTAAAATAATTTCCTTCCTTTTTTTAAATCTAGACGTCCGATCTTTGTGGAAAAGTACAGTAGTCACATGGATAACATTCCAGTATGAATATATCATAACCTATGTGGCAAGAGGATGGGTAATGGATCAAGTGGACAGTTGCATCTATCTCTGAACTGTTCCACATGGGGCCATTCGCATTATCTCATATGGGGAACAAAATTAAAAAATATATTGGTCATATTTTTCGCACATTGTTCTTTGTTCTTTCCCGTCAAGATCTTTTTAGACGTGTGTGTATGCTACTCGTTGAAGAAGCAACTTGTGAATTTGACAGTTATTTGTTATTGATAAACCTAGAGGTGACAGAACCCGACCCGACTCGAGAAATCCGTCCGATCTGTTTAGATCTGAACCCGATCCGATCTATTTTTTTAAAAAAATTCAAACTGATTCGACCCGACACAACCCGAAATCAAATGATCTTTAATCCAATCAAAATCTATCAACGATCTGAAAAAAACACAACATATAAATTGATCCGACCCGACCTTGACCTGACCCGGCCTAACCCGATTTCTTATAAAAAGTCAAACTGACTCGATCCATCCAACCCGAACCCGAACCCGACCCGACCCGCCCGATTGCCACCTCTAGATGAACCACTCAGATATGTACCCGAAAATGAATAATAAAATAATTCAGGATAAAAGATAATTGGTTTTCTAATATAAATCATTGTTAGGATATATAAGCAAACTTATAGTGAAAGCAGCACTTGTATACGATTTTTTTTTACCTAGAATTCAATTGGCAGGATATAATGTCGGTCCAAGTTAACTAATATACCACTGTTTTTTTTTTCGCATTTCAAAATTCTAATGCCATTAATATGCCCGCCAGAAATTAGCTAATTGCTGCAATTTAATAATGTAGTTTAATTTTGATAGAAACAAGAAAAATAAAACAAGTTTGAATAGTGCGTATTCTCTATTTGACAATACAAAAGGAACTCCAATGTTTTTATTATTATTATTATTTTACAAGTTCACCATCAGTTCATTATTATTATCGTCATCAACATCATCATTATTATCATCATCATCATTATTATTAAGTTTTATCTGTAATTTTTATGATTTTCGGATTGAGTTTTATTTCTAATCTATTCCAATCTATTTGGGATTAAAGATTTTGTCCTTATTGTTGTATTTTACAAGTTCATCAGGTAGTTCTAGTTAAAACTTCTATATACGTTTCATAAGGATAAAAAATAAATTATTGAAAAATAAATTTTATTCGGGTAGTTTTATATTGGGCTCAAAGCCTCAAACATGTGAACCCAACTTAACATCATGTCAATTTCACTTTTCCATCTTACCATCCAATTTTACATCCATTCGACTATCTCATAATAATTTATATCCTTAATTTCGCCATTTTTTTATAAATGACGTGGCAGTAATAAAAATTTAGAAACCACTTCAGACTGGAGATGTTCTTAAAGCACCTGCCAATTAACTCCAGTACTCCACACTGTAAAAGTAAAAACCAACAACTCCTGTATCTCTGTATGAATTGAAAAATAACACAAAATTCGAACTATGTGAAGCTGTAGCTCCTGCCAAGATCTTTTAAGGAATTAATATGAAGTAAATTGTCTGAACAAAAATTCATCTCATAATAGGGAGTTAATAAAGAAACGTCAACCCATCGATATCAATTTTATTATATATTCAATTTAAATGAGTTATTATTTATATTAATGATTTTAATATGTAATTTATTTTATATAATATTTTGTTACTTAGTGGCATTGAAGTGAATAGTAAAAATAGAGTACAAAAAACTGCATGATAAAATCATTAACATGAAAAATAACTCATTTAATTTAAATAATGAAATTAGTATAGTTGACCGTATCAATCTCTAATATTTTCCTTTTTCTATAGCTATTTCCATATATCTTATAAGTAATGTCAAAGTAGAGATGTTAAATTTTGACCATACCCAACCTAAGGATCCATAAAAGTGATGGAAGGATCCTGTCATGCATTAATTTAAACTATTCAAAAAAGGTTAAACGATCTAAATTTAGCTAATATGTGTCAATTTTTATTTTGTGAACTCCACATATCATAAACATAATGGCAGAGTCTTGCCATCACATGCATTGATATGAACCTCCCAACCTAATCAATAGATGGCCCCGGTTCAGTCTTAGGTTGACTCATTTAATTGTATTTTTAATTAGTTTTGAATTTCAATATTAATTAAAATAATATATTCATACACATTTAGATTAAATCGAATAAAAATAAAAATAATTGTACAAGATCTGATAGCTTAGATTGAATAAAAACTAAAAAAAATTATAAATTATGCGATAGCATAAATCGAATAAAAAAAGTAGAAATGATCTGAAAAAAAAAGATGATCTGACAGCTTAAATCAAATATAAATAAAAAAATAATTATAAATGATCTGATGGCTAATCGTCTAATCAGGAAGTTATAGATTGCCCCCCTGTAACACAAAAACAAGTTATGAGATTTCATGGCCTAGTTGATCCATTGGCAATTTGGCATCCCTACTAACAATAATTGTTGTAAACTAGGGTCGTAACTCGAATTTCGTCCCGATAATATAGTTTTTAAATAAGTAATTAGCAATATAAATTTTCACATTAAATAATTTAGCTATAATATTTTTAAATGCTAAATAATAATAATAATTATTATTATTATAAAAATTATAATGAAACATATAATGATTTATAAAGGATCATATAATAAAAGTTAAAATCATTTTAAGAGTTAATACATATATTATTTTAAATAAGAAGAGAGAAATTATTTTATATTAGTCTTTAAATTCAAAAAGATAAAGAGATTTAAATAAAATAAAAAAGTAATGATGTCACAGTTTAAAAACTTTAACCGCATAGTAAATCCTGAGAATCTCATAAATTAGGCATAGTAATATTCATCAATAATGACATGTGTTATGCCCGTACAAAATGTGATACATGATTTCATCAAAGCTAAGAACGAACAGTCAAAGTTGTTTATCCTGTTTTAATCAATAATTTAAGTTACTATTGATAGAGAACTAAACACGTCATGATGCCTTGGTCCAATCACTTTAGTGACTTATCGTTTGCAATAAATTAAACAAAACACCACATAACTCTTGAAAACTATACATTAATTACGATGTTACTCTTGAAATAATAATATTTAGAAAAATGTTTGTGAAAGTTTACGTCTATATTGAATTAATGCATTGTAAAATCAGTTGTTCATAAAAATATATTGTGATCGATATTAAAAAATATTCCTTGTACAAAAGATATGGATATGTTTGAAATATTCATATTATCTGTAGTTCCATTAGCATTGTAACTTGTAATATACATATATGTTAATGTTCGGGCTTTTATATTCCATAGAAATAAGGTTAAAAAATAATATGATTTAATAATTAAGGCATAATACAATTATGCATCCGTATCTTGTTATTTATTAACCAATAAAAAAAATACTAACAGGAATTTGTAATATCAAATATAGTGTGTATAATCAGTCACAGTCTGCAAAACATAGTATGATCTTACTTCAGTTGACATTTATATGATTTTTGAGATAATTATTTATCAGAAAGACGTTAAATATTAATTGTCAGAGAAATTACATACAAATACAATAGAGTTAAAATTATTTTTTTTTTCAGTTTAAAAATCGTGTACGTATTACTTTTCAAACGTGCAAAGTTAACTCCATCAGTATCTCAGCTTTCCTACTTTTCAGGGAACAAAGAAAAAGAGACTCCAAACACTATTTGCTTGTGATTTACTGTGAAGTGTGATTTCAGCCACAAAAACTATATGCAGCTTTCATCTGATTTTACAAGTCCCAAGTGGGGCCGGGTCAATTCTTGAATGATGAGTGGTCAGAACGAAGGAGGCATCCAGTGGATCCCGCAAAATGCGGCCCCCACACGGCAGATGACCTAATAGGAGGCTTGTTTTCTTGGCAATGGGCAATGGGCAATGGCCATGGATTGGTGCAACTAGCAGAGTACCAAATGCCAATTTCATGTAATTGTAATGAGAACTCACTTCAGCCTTTATGGAGATTGTGGTCCAGGTTTTTAATTGGAAAGGTTCTCTTTTGCTGTAATTGGGCCCCACAAGCTCCATAAAGACCTACCAATATTTGGATTATTCAACCGAAATATAAATTATATAAAACATCCAAAAAAAATCAAACCATATTCAACCAATATATACATTTTTTTGCAAAAAGAAAAAGAAAATATCGTTTTCGGAATGAGAAATTGAGAATGCATGATGGAGGACTGTGTGACAAAAAATAACGGGCTTGAATTTGTCAGAAATAGAAATTTACATCATATTGTACATAAATTTTTCATAGACTTATTCTTAGATCTATAAATTAGTTGTGCACCAAAATATTAAATTAAATTTGGGTGTTATTAAACATTTCATATAATAATAAGGTTTAGATTCTTATAATTTTATGTCAATCAACAAGCGAAAATGTATACTAAATTTTATAATTTTTATTTGGTATATATTAATATATGTAAATTACGGATTCATAAAACTAGTAATTTGATATTTGTAATTTTAGATCTACATAAATTTAGTTTAGAGTAATTCTAGTATACATCTAACTTTATGGTACTTCCAATTTTGATGGTACTTTTTTTTAAAATACTACTCTAATTAAAAAACCAAAATCATAAATATGCTTCTATTGGCTTAGAATGTGTATTTAACCAAACTAAAAGTGTTACAATTTAAAAATTTTAATAGTGGATTTTTAATGACTTTGCGATGGATTACCAATTAAATTCCAAATTATTTCAAATTTAATATATATTCTATCTAAACAATCATACATACATTTTTATTTTTATTTTTTTAATTTGAGCAATATTTTGCCAAAAAAAGTACAGTAAAAAATGGATGTACTATATAAATTGAATGTACACTAAAATTACACTTTATTTTAAGATTCTTAAATTAATATAACGTCAAAGAGTCTCAAGTCCCAACTAATATGGACAAATTAGAAACAGACGAGTTTGGTTGCTTTATTTAAAGTAGGTATTCTTACTTAACTGGTAATAATACATCAATTTTGAAATCGAAAAATGTTTTTTTTGTTCGGTTGCCAAATTTCACAAGTTGCTCCTAAAAAATAAATAGTTTTTCTGATGATCTATTCTACGGAACTATCAAACTTGATTTTTAATTACTTGGATTAAAGCTTTCTGCACGAAAATAAAAAAATATTCTAAAAAAAATATATGCCATTATAATTATTCATGGGATCAGCAAACTTTCAATCGATTAATTTAGATTACGAGCTTCCCATTTTTTCTCACGAAATTATTTTGCTTCATTAAAATTCCAACAGAAAAGCTAATTGCAGATCAATGATGCGCTTTGTAGCAATAAGCAAAACTTCAATGCTTATAGGAAAATTAAATTATGTGACCAGCTTTTGACATATGAGTCATGACATACAAAAAGCTTTCCGAAGGTGAAGAATCTAGGACAATTATCCGTATATTTTTGGCAGTTCTCTTTTTGGGAGGGGGATTTGTTTTTTTTTTTTTTGGTGTTTTGTTTTTATAACAATTAGTTATATTCATAAATGAGGCAATTTTATATTGTACTGATGTGATTAGTACCCTAAAGTCACTATATTTTGCTTCTGTTACTCTTGTACATATTGAAATTTGGATATCTTTTGGGTTCATTTTTTTCTCGGATAAAAGAACGTTGTATTTTCCCTCTCTGTATCTGGATATGTGATTCACATAATCTTTGTCGTCTATATATAGTAGTTGTATCTTTTAGCAAAAGAAAAAATGGTGGAGCGTTACAACAGAGGTTACAATGCTTGTAGAGCGTTACAACGATATGGTAGAAAAGTTGCCAATATCTTGTAGAGCGTTACAACGATATGGTAAACCGTATAATGATTTAAGAAATCGTTACAACACTTTAGTTAATCGTATAATGATTCAAGGAATCGTTACAATGATTCCTTATATAAGGACATCATTGTTTTTTTGCAAAAGATACTCCTCATCCCTCATCTGTACACTACTAATCCTAGGAGATAGTCAGTATATTAATGATCAATGGATCATCAATTTCAGTCATTGTGATGTCACATCTTCAGACATTATAATGTTCTCCTTTTGAAGTCAGCACACTCGTAGTGTTGATGTAGCTGTCTCAATTGTCTTCTTGGCAGGTGTTAGGATGTTCTTGTCCTAATTGTTACTAACTGACTGTTATGAGCGTTACATTACTTGTGTAAAAATACTCTGTTGCTCTACACCTCTTGTGTGAGTTCTTTTAATCACCCCTAAAATGCAAAAGAATTATTGCATTTATTATTGATTTTATTAACAAGATAATACCCTTTATTATTATCTCAATTACAAAGGTGATTTTATTTTTATTTTTAACTCTCTTTATTTTTATAGAAAAATTACTTACAAAAATAATAGAAAAATAGTTGGCTATTATTCAGAATTTTATTTGAATTTTTAGAATTTTTACAATAGCCAAAATAGCAAGTCAAAGTTTGGTCAAATAGGGAAAAAGCAAACAATGTCATTTTGCTTTTAAATTGATTCAATACAGTAAAATTTTTAAAATTGAAATGTTTTTACATATAAAAATATTATGAAAAACAAAGAATTTTTAGAAATAAATTTGAGTTAATTTGGATTTTAGGAGAGTTTCCAAATGATTTATTTACTCTTTATTTTTAATTTTCTGTTGTTTATTGAGTTTTGGGCTTTAACAATTGGGCTGAGATTTAATTTCCTTTTAATTTTTACTGTTGGGCCCAGTTTATTTTTCTTTTACTTTCTCTGAGTTGGGCCGGCTCTTATTCTGGGCTATAATCAAATGCAGCATTTAATATAACCCGTTGGATCGTGCTGAGATTAGTGCAGATTTCTTATTCAAATGTTCAAATGCACTTGGGCCACTGGATTTAGCTAAGATACGTGCTTAATAGATCTAAGGCCCAGATTTGTTCTCATTTAATCTCCTAAACTCTTGATAGATCTCATCCACTGATGGTCTTTTAAGATTGATGAACGCTTCAATAATCGTGCAAATGAGATCCCCTCAGCCTCTGACTTCCCGATACATTAAGATCCGTGCTAGGTGGCGTTCCCGACGGTCGGAGCTTTTCTCCTCCGATCAGACCTGTGCTTTAGTATCGTTCCAATGCGTAGAGTCTCCCTGTGGTATCTGATTGGAAATCCATACAGTGGCTAGTGTCGTGCGATGGTACCAACTAGTGTACCGATCGAAATTGGTACAGAGATGTTTCCTTTGTCAAATTTATCAAAATTGATTAAAATCTTTGCTAATTGCAAGTTCAATGAGTATCTCCTAGGTGTATTAAGGTGATCTTAGATGAGTATGAGAGATATCATTCACTGATAATCGTGCTGAAGCACTTATGGCTTAGAAGTGAATGGTACCGATTGGTACCGTTCTTAATTTCTCTCCAATTTGGAATGCTTATCGATCTTGCATACTCAATTAACACCTCTTAGGCCTAAAGGCTCACCCAGCTTTAGCTAGGGACAGTGGCTCACTGAGTTGTAAGGTGTTGAAGCACAATACCAATTGGTTGTGCGCGAGACTAATCGGCATTGGCTCTGAACTCATCAAAATTCTTGATATTCACTGGATTATTGCACTCAATTGACACCTCTCAAGTCTAAAGGTTCATCCAACTATTGCTAGGGTCAATGATTTACTGAGATTACAACGATTGAGATTAATTCGCCTCTGGAACTTGACGATATACTGATTTGTGTCAGAATCAGTATATTCGTTATAAAATTGTAAAAATTAACTACTCAATCAATCAAGATCATGCAGATTGGGATAATTAAAGAATAGAAAATCTTTATCATTTGATTATTGTCCAGATAGAAGCAAAGAATTGAATTGAAATGAAAATTCTCAATAGAAAATCGACACGACAACAATTAAACTATGAATTCTTGATGTTTGTGACTGATCGAGGCCTAAAGGCTCTCCAATCATCTTGTAATTGGGCCAGTGGCTCATTGGATTCAATCAATTAGTGCTAATTGAGATTGTTCAAAAGAGGAACAGTACAGAAATGGAAGAAAAGAGCAAATTTTCAGAAAAAGAGATAATAAGAACAAGAAAGAAACCAAATTGACTATCTAACATGTACAGTTGGATACTCAGAACTCAACTTTATAGAGAGAAATGCACAAAAAACACCAATTGAATCGATTTGCATAGCTAATTACCTTGAATTCCTTTATAGAAATGCAAATCAGCCAAATTCTCCTTTTCAACTCTTACAATCTCTTTCTCTACACTAGTGAGTGATCACTGATGAAATGTGTAAGTGTGTGTGTTTGCTCTGTACTAACTTCTCTCCGATTGGTCCCTTTTCTTGTTGCTGGTTCTCAGCTTATATAGGCCTCAATTGGCCAATTTGCTTGACTGTGATTGGTTGGCTGCCTCTGGGTCGGATTGCCAGCTTGGGTAGATCCTAGCTCTCCATTCTACTTGCTTGGATGGCTGAGATTGGGTTGTGTTTGTTGCCGGACTGCTATAACCGTTTCTGTTACTGCTCTTTGACTGTGTCATGACTCAGTTGACCTCAATTGAGCACCTGTTTCAACTGGTGAGTGGCCCCTCACTGCTACACCATATTTAAACACTTTCATCTTGTTGCTAACACCCCTTTCTCTTTTCAATTGCATAGTTATTCACTCAATTTCTGAGTTGCACTTCCGACTCGTCTCCCCTCTTAGTCAAATTCATAATATTTCATTCAATTTCTCTCTCAATCTATATCAATGAGCATCGTCTTAATCTAACTAAGCTCTATGATCACTCAATTCGGCTTCTAGAGCACCTATTAGATCTGCCTCTTTGCCACTGCCTTTATCAACTCTTCACCTTCAGACCTTCCTCTTACTACATTGCTTTGTAATTGCTTATTAATTAGCGTCGCCTTAGCACAAAGAAACTCTCTGTGTGCTCAATTTAGTGTTCAAAGCACTTGATTGCATCTCTCCAAAGGTACGCCCTTGCTGCTTCAACTCAAGCCGAGATAAAATCATTATTCAATACTCTCCCTCACTACTATGCTCTTGTTCTCATCCTTCTGACTGATGCGTTGATGTTTATCAATTGTTTTCAAGTCCTTTGCAATGGTGTGGCGCCATGGGAAGAAGACAGCGATCGCGCGTGAGGAGAAGAAGAAGAGAGAGCGGGGTGAATGCTCGACTAGGCTGGATGATCCAGGCGCACGTGGGCCAAAGCAAAGGAGGAGGGAGAACCAGAGGCCTAAAGTGCTTAGACCAGGTTCATTTCCCTTTTGCTTTCATTTTGAATTCGGCTTTGTTGAATTGGGTAAGTAAATTGGATAGACTTAGTCCATGGCTTTATTCATGTACCTACTTTCATCGTTCTGACTGTTAGGTCCCACATGTCAGATCTAAGGGTTTAGATCTGTAAGCTTAATTGGCAATTGATTAGCATTAATGTGCTGAGGTGGCAAAGTTTGATTGGTTACTTTTTTAATGAACCACCCCTTAACACTAATGATCTGATTAATGATGGGCTGAGGTGGCTCTGACTAGTAGTGCCACGTGTGTGTTTGTGCTGATTTGTACCAACCAGAAGAAGCCATCTGTAACATCTGTGTACACTGTGTGATGACATGGCACCAATCTGGGGCCCACTTGTCAGTCATCTTGTGGTATGGTGGGGCCCACAATGGTGAGGTAGACCAATAGGGAAGTGCCACGTGGCACTCAGCTGTTGAGGTGGCTCACTCTGATGCTGTCATGTGTCATAGGGTTGGGTGAGGTGGACCATTGAATGACTGCCACGTGGCACTGAGGTGGGGCCCACCTGTCAGGTGACTCGTGCCTGGGTGGGGTCCACTTACTAGCGTGGACCAATGAGATGCTGACACGTGGCACAGTCATGCTGAGGTGGCCCAATGAGGTGTTGACACGTGACACACACTCTCTCTCTTCTCTGATTCTGTGTGTGCATGTTTGAGATCCCCAGTTTGCACCCAGATGAGTCTCTGTCCCCAAGTTGCACCCAGATGAACCCTTGATTAAATCTGAGCCCTTGATCTCCTTTTTTTAATCTATTTTATCTTCTCTGAATTTATTTTAATAGCTCCACTTATCCAAAAATCATGAAATTTTCACCAAAAATCTCTAAATTCATGATAATTACCCCTGTAATTTTTAATTCCATTTTTACCCCTGTCTCTTTGAATTAAAAATTCTTTTGTCAAGAAAACTCTGTTTTCCTCTTTGAATTAATCCCAGATTTTAATTATAGCTTAGTGTCTCTGCTAAATATCTCTCTCTTGCAGAAACCACCCTAATTAAACATCAATTAGACTTGTATTAATGCTTATTGGGGTTTGACTTGATCAAAAGTTGATTACTTGTCAACAATTGATACAAATCTAGACTTGATCAGATGGTTGCTCTCAGCTTTGACATCTGATCAGTCTTGTGAAATTAACTTCTAATTCATGTTCATGAGAGTGACTTGGTCAAAAGTTGATTACTTGTCAACAATTGGCACAAATCAGGGCATTGTCAGGTGGTTGCTCACAGCTTTGGCACCTGATCAGCCTTGAAAGCAAAATCACATTGAAATTTCTTGTGATTGGCTGTATCAGAATACTGGCTTGGCATTGACACAATCCTCGTTTGTGCAGGGATTATACTGCTTCAGTTCTTAGGGTTTGCTCTGAGGGTAGATTTTTAGGGTTCAATCTTGACTTCCTTGATGTCTGTCACTGAGGTGTGGGGTCCACCTGTCAGTGAAGAATGATCAGATGGATGACCCATCAGGAGATTTCTCTCTCTTGAATCTCCTGAGGATCATCCACCTCGAATGAACAGCAATTAACGGGGTATTTATATCCTTGCTTCACACTTAAGATTTCCTTGTGGGATTAATGCTTTTGTTCTGGGGTTAGATTGAATGGATAAGCTAGGTTCAGACTGTTGAAGCTGCTTATAAGGGGCTACCAGGTGGGTTCCACTTGTCAGAAAAAGTATGATCACATGGTGACACCCGAGAGATCTCCCTTCTCTCTTGATCCTCTCGGCTGTTACTCATGCCGAGTGGATAGCGGATGGTGGGGTATTTATACCCTTTATTTTGTGCCTAGAATTTCCTTATGGGACAAATAAAGTTGCTCCAGAATTCGACAGCGACTTCTTCTGGCTGGTGGTCCCTCTCTTCCTTGCTCTCTTCTTTATGATTTATTATTGACAATTGATCTTCATTCTTAATTATTCAGCTGTTTAATCTTTGAGATTTTTCAAGGGTAAACACATGGATTGAAAAATTGATGCTACAAGGTCACTCTCAAGTAATCTTGAACTCAGTAGCGGGAAGAACAATATAATTGAGAAGAGGTGTTAGATAAGGAGATCCTCTATCACCATATCTCTTCAATATAGCCATGAATGTTGGCTAGCAGTATGGATACAAAAGTTAAATGAGATTTAGGTGCTAAAATCCATCTATCCGGGATATAGAAGCTGTTTATAATATGCTAATGACACATTAATATTTCTCAAGCTAATTCCATAATAATTGAGTCTCATGAAAGTGATACAGGATATATTTGAAAGTATATCAAGGTTAAAGATACACATTAATAAATCATAGCTTTTAGTCATATCGATGACAATACAGCATGTTGAACAACTGTCAAGCATCATACAACATAAATTATCTACATTTTCAATGAAATATTTGAGGCTACTTATATCAGATAAAAGAATATCATGACAATATTATAAGTCAATGATAGATGAAATCCAAAATATCTTACCAAGAAGGCAAGCTACTAATTTGTCTATAGCAGGGAGATGGATCCTAGTCAATGTGGTTTTATCAATAAAAAATAGTTTATTTTATGTCCCTATTTCTCTTACTAAAATGGGTCATTAAAGCCATTGACAACATTATAAGGTGATTTCTTTAGCATGGATACAAGAAAGATGATAAAAACTGTTGTGTTTGGTCAATTGAAAAATTATAACAATGATGAAGAATCATGGAGGTCCGAAAATCAGGGATCTGCATATAATAAATTAATTCCTCATAGTCAAATGGATGTGACAATGGTTAATACAAAAAAATGATGGAAAGAAGCTACTCCTACAGACAATGAGGTATTTAGGCCTGTAGAAAACAAGCACGCCTCACTCTTCTGAAAATATGGTAAAATTAAAAATCTCATTTAATTGCTCCATTATATTAAAGGTTAGAAACAGAAAAATAACATTCTTCAGGATTGTTGGTTTATGTACTTGTTACAAGAACTATATCTAATATTAAATATGAATTCCACGCAACAAAAGTACACAATAGAAGAAGTATTACAAGGAGGACGATGAAAATTGTCATTTCATAATGACATGTTAAAGGTTCACAATCAACTACAAGAGCTTAGAACAATATCACTTTGCAAGATCAGTCAGATGAGACACAATGAATTCAAAGTAGATAATACATGGCTAGCGCATATTGCAAATTCATACAAGATTACCCGACCATCTGAACCTCATTACCCAATCTTTGAAAATTAAAAGCACCTCTTAGAGTATCAGTCTTCATTTGATTGATGTTCACAAATACAACATTAACAATGAATAATTTAAAGAGAAGATGATGACAATTGGTTAGCATATGTCACATGTGTTTCGATGTTGAAGAACCCTTTGATCATCTATTCACAGAATATCAATTCATAAGAGGAATCCACTGTTATATTCATGATATAGCCAAAAATCACAGAATTATTTTCACAAATTATAGAAGATGGCATTATCAATTAACGCTTGGCACAAGAGAGAACATATATTGGAGGAGAATGAAAGTAATTACTTTTTTTGTTATTTGGCGAGAACGATGCACATGAATTTTTAGAGATGAAAATTAATCGCATTTAACAATAGTGAAAGATATCTTATCATAGTATCAATATTGGTTTATAGAATGATTAGCATTCAGTTGTAAATTTTTATTTTTTATGTTTTTTTCTTATTTTATTTAAATATGTAATACAAAGTTCACTGTAACCTTATAGATTCATAAAATTTGAAGGTTTTGATTTTCATCTTTTGAATAAAAAAATTATATCTTAAAATGTACTTTCGAACCCTGATTGAAATCCAAACTTAAAATTTACTTTTAAGCATGCTTGAAATCAAAACTCGTGCTTCAAGGATGATTGATGTGCTTGCTGTCTTCAAGACTCCAACGGAGAAGTGACCACAAATTTGCCGTAAAAATCTTATTAAAAATGTTTATATATACAATTTTAAAACTAGCGGACAACTTTCCTAATAAAAGATCTTTTGAACGCACACACAAAAGTGATGCAATACGATTAATTGCTCACACCGAACAGGGAATAGGAAAAAGAAATCGAGTGAAATGCACTTATGCACAGTCGTTGGATGACTTGTGTTGACAAATTACAAGGGCGAAAGTATATAAATTTCTCCTGTTCTGGATTGTATGATTTGAATTGAAGCATCGATCTCACCAAAAAATGGGATAAAGAAAAAAAAATCGGAATAGCAGAGCTCTCTTCTGGGTATTCTTCAATTTTATATTAATATTTATGGATACGAAGACTTAATGACGGGTTTGATATGCATTTATGACAGACATTTTGTGCGAAGTTTCTCCCTTAATAAATGCAAAATTACATTTATTATTTGTAGTATTATCATTTTGTCAAATGTAACTTAAAAGTAGTTCAACTCAATTTGGTTTAAATTTCGTTTAGGCATTTTTATTAATTTTTGAATTAGACATGATTTATTCATTTCTTACACAATTACCTTTAATCAGGTCCAAGTCACAATCATCTCTCCTTAACATTCTCTATTGGGTCTTTGTGTGATCCACCCAAAGTGTGCACATCATCCCTAAAAGATGATAATAACAAGAAAATTCTACCGCAATTACAATTTCATAACTTGTCACGAATATATGTACATTCGGAAATAAAAGTCCTTAGGATCTTAAAAGATCCGTGTCGTTTTCAAGATTTACTTAGAAACATAATTATATAAAAAGGTGTCTCAATAAACTCAGTATGTAATACTTTTTATATGTCTCTTTTGAATCATAATTTGTATTACTGTTTAAAGAGTCAAGACCAATATTATATGTGCTTAAAAAGATAATTAGCACAACAAATCTTCAATTCGCATTAAAAGTCAGATTTTAAACAATGAATTCATTTACTGAGAAGGATAAAAATCGCCATTTCGGATTAATAGTCACACATGTATTAGTATTGTTCAGATTGTTAGTGTAATTTAGTAGTTAATTATGAGGTGATTGTAGTTTAGCTCATGTATTTAGAATAATTAATATATGATATATTTTAGTTGTTCTTTGAGTGATCGTTATTTATATATATTGGATATAATAAAAAATGAAGAAACCTTAGATATGCAAAAATACATAGGGATGCTAATGGATCAGGTAGGCAGATTAATTCTCAATCTCAGGGCTCGGTTCGTCTTTCATAATTCATGGCCCATCCTACTCGGGCCATGCCATCAAATATAATATTGTTTCACCTACCTACCCATGAGTCATCAAATTTTAAATTTTTTATTTTTTTTATTTTTTGAGATCACTGGAAAATCAGTTGATTTAAGTATTATGAGTCATTCAAAAGGAGTGATTTTTTATTCATCTTAAAAAATAGAAAAAAAAATAAATTTAATATCCAACTAGATTTTCATATGGAAAATACTTTTACCAGTTGAATCAATAATTTAAACTTTGAAGACAGAGAAATAATCCGTAACACATGGGTTATTTGTGTGTGTGTGTGTATGTGTGTAGAGTAAATCTAGCGCACTATTAAGTTCACAGAGACCTTCCGTGAGTTTAACTCAAAAAGTATATCAAATCATTTTCAAATTTTAATTTATTATGCTCATTAAATTTTTTATATAAAAATCTTATAGGATGTAAAAATTTAGGCTGTTTTGAGGTTTCTAAGTCACCGTTTTTAGTTTTGAAAATAATGTACAAATATTAAATATTTTATTATTATTTTTAGAGCTGATTTTAAAAAATTAAAAATGAAGAGTTAGAAAACTCGAAACACCTCAAATTTTTACATCCCACAGTATTTTCATGTAAAAAATTTAATGAGCATGGTAAATCAAAATTTAAAAATAATTTAATATATTTTTTTAGTTAAGCTCATAGAAAGCCTCCGTGAGACTAAGAGTACGCTAGATTTACTTATATATAGGAAAGCTAAAATATAATGCATTGCACGAATGCACTCGTGTACTGTGTCAAAATCTCAAATTTCAAGTTAAAAATGATCCATCTGAACTGTTCAATATATTCTCCATATCAAACTCCTGTAGAAAATCAAACTTCCATTTTTTTTAAAATTTTTTGGCTATTTTTTTGTGTGGGAAGAAAATCATTACTATTGGACGATCCAAAATTTTCAAACCAAGTAACTTTCTCTTCATCCAAAAATAGCAATATTTTTCAAAAAATATAAAATTTAATATTCTACAAGAGTTTGATATGAAGAATAAATTGAGCGGCTTAGATCAATTATTTTTAATGTGAAGTTTGAGATTTTGACACAGTGCACAATAACATATGTACAACACGTTGTATTTTAGATTTTCTCTCTCTTTATGTATATATATAGAGAGAGAGTTAAGCTACAGTACTATGTGTAGCACAGATGGACCTTGTGCTACGAATTGTTTCTTCATCTTCATAGTTCAAATAGTCAATCCAACCAGTCAAAATTATTTTTATGTGAAAAATCTAGTTATAGACAAATTTTTATATTTTTTAAGATTTTTTTACTATTTTTTAAGATAATTAGAAAATCACTTGATTTAATTATTATGAGTCATTTAAATGGAGTGATTTTCTAGCTAATTTAAAAAATAATAAAAAATATAAAATTTGGTTCCCAAATAATTTTTCATATGAAAATTATTTTGACCGATCGGATCAACTTTTTAAATTTTAAAGATGAAGAAATAGTCCATAACACACGGACCAACCGTACTACGCGTAGCAACATAGTCTATATATATATATTATTCTTATTCATATTTAAAAAATTAAAACTAATACGAATATAATTTTGACTAGAATTCATCCATATTCGATTAGTTTGCACCTCTGGGTGTGGCCCACCAATAATTAAAAAATATATATATTACGTAATATATTAATAGTATATTTTTAACGATCGAACGTGCCAAAAGCGGCCCTACTATTAGACTCGTTGCGTCAAAATTAAAGAGAATAATTAATTAATAATGCGGGTTCATCCCCTCTGCCCCCTAGGATCCGTACAAGTGTAGATTTTCATTTGTTAACGAAACATAATTGCTTGTACTACCTATACAAAGGGTAGGAGTTGTAATTTAAGTTTCTAGAAAGGTAGAAATCTCGGAAATTAATGCTAAGAAAGAAAACACACTCTTGGTGGTGGATTAATTGACATAATTGCCCCCAACGCCACTCTCTGGTGTCTAGTCTCTACTAGTGCTATGCTAAAACCCGCCGGCTACAACCCGTATCTGTGTATCCGCGATCCGTACCCTTGGTATCCGTACCTGTGCCCGGGTAGAGGCGGGTAAACGGGTACACGGGTACGGGTTTAAGAAGGGCAGGGCAGTGATTTTTTAGAAAAAACCCGTTGTACCCGTATCCGTTTACCCGCGTACCCGCGCCCGTACCCGCGTACCCGCGCCCATGTACCCGCGTACCCTCTCACCCGCGCCCGCGTACCCGCCAAACCCGCTGTACCCACTGGAATTTTTTTTTTTTAATAAATTTCAAAATTTATTCCCTCCAATCAAAACTCTATAAATACACCCCTCTTCCTCTCAACATTTTCACATTTTCTCAATCTTTTATTCCCTCAAATATAATATTATTCTCAATTTTTAAATTTATTGTTCCAAAAAATATAATATAAAAATACGATCACGGAATTACGAAGGTATTGAAATTACGAAGTTCGGCGTCTCCTGCAAGATTTTTCTGCGAGGTTAGATTTTTAAATTCGGATTTATTTTTAATAGGTTAAGAAAATAGGTTATTTTTATTTTTTTGAATATGTGAAGTAATTAGATTTATTTTAAATAGGTTAGATTTTAATTTTTAAATTCAAATTTATTTTTAATATGTTAAGAAAATAGGTTATTTTTATTTTTTTGAATATGTGAAGTAATTAGATTTGTTTTAAATAGGTTAGATTTTATTTTTTTAATTCGGATTTATTTTTAATAGGTTAAGAAAATAGGTTATTTTTATTTTTTTGAATATGTGAAGTAATTAGATTTGTTTTAAATAGGTTAGAATTTAATTTTTAAATTCGAATTTATTTTTAATAGGTTAAGAAAATAGGTTATTTTTATTTTTTTGAATATGTGAAGTAATTAGATTTGTTTTAAATAGGTTAGAATTTAATTTTTAAATTCGAATTTATTTTTAATAGGTTATGAAAATAGGTTATTTTTATTTTTTTGAATATTTTTATTTTTATTTTTTTGTGTGCTTGAAAGATTGGATTGATGCTGAGGAGCGCAATCAATATCGAGATCAACCACAATCATCCAAAGTCGAGACTGAAAAAAGCGGTACCGAGCCGCGGTCGGGTTATAATTCGGATTCAGACGGTGCAGAAGAGAGCGAGCAATGGTACATGAATCTCTAACCTCCTTTAATTTTTATGGCTATTTTTTAAATTATAAATTTCTAAACATTTCAATTAGTTTTTAAATTATTAATTTTAATGAAAACTACTAACAAAAAAAAAGTTAGAACTCCGCCTATGTCATTTTACATAGCCGGTCCCAAGCCCGAAATAAAGGAGGAGGGTAACTTTTATTTTTTAATCTATTTTTTTTTAATTCAAAATTATTTTTAAAGTAATTGATTTTCTAAATTTTTGTTAATATTTTACTTTTTAAATTAATTGATTTAAAATATTTTTTATATTTTAAACGTTCATTTTAAATTATTTGATTTTTAAATGTTCATTTTAAATTTTTTTATCTATTTTTTGATTTAATCTATTGTTTTAAAATAATTGAAAAAATGAACGTTTAGAAAATATATTATTCTTTTAAAATGAACGTTTATATTTGTACTTAGCCGAAATGATATTATCCACATTTTACGACATTCCAAAATAAAAAATATATTTATAAAACAAAAACAGCAAAAAAAAAATTCGTACCCGTACCCTTCTATCCGTGCCCGCGTACCCCCGTACCCGTGTACCCGCGACGGGCACGGGTACGGTTTTGAAAAAAAAAACCGTCTACCCGTGCCCGCCGTACCCGCCGCCCGCCGCGGGTGTACCCGGCCCGTGCCCGCGGTACCCGCCGGCAATCCACTAGTCTCTACCGCTCCATTTCGAATCCCTACAGTGCAATGAAGGAATCCCCATTAGAGTATTAAAAACGGGTCGGTCGGATCGGGATGGGGTGGGTTTGCACGAGCCGGAGAGTTTTGGCCATAGTGACAAGTTTATGATTCGAAAAACGTTCGGTGAGATCAAAAATTCGACGTTCTGGTATAATACGAATATAATTCGGGAAAATTCGTTTCATATAATATAAATAAAATATATATTATAATCATTAAATATTAAAAATATATTAAAAACTATAAAATTCCATATAAAATAAAATTTAATGTATTTTTTTGCCGAATAAATCGCGAATAAAATATTTTTTGACCAAAAAACGCACTATATATTAAACTGACGAATTATTCACGAAACATTCGGCTATGAATGAAAAACAAATTATTCACGAATATTTTACGAATTTTGCTACTATGGTTTTGGCGGGACGGATCGGGACGGGTCAACGGGTTTTCACTGGATGGGTTAGAACGGGTACATTTTGAGTGGTTTGGTCGTGACCCATCCGAAACCCCTCAAAATGTACGGGACGAGTCGGCGGGTTTTTATTTTCAAAATTTAAAAACAACCGAATAAAATCCAAATAAATTCTTAAAAATTTCGAAAAATTTAAAAATAATTATTAAGAATATTAAAAATATATAATTATTTATTTTTTTGACCACTAATTTTTATTTTCCAGTATTTTTTGATTTTTTTTTAATTTTCTCGGATTTATCGGGTATTGGGTCAGGTTTGCACGGGTTTTCCTAGTTGGGTCGGGGGCAGGTTTGAACAGGTTGGGCGGGTCGGATCTAGTATGAATTTTTTTGAATTTTTTTATTTGCACCAATGCTAAATCCGTCGGTTCTAACGGTGACGGGGCGGCGAGGAATTTTTTAAAGCACTAATCCCCACGGTGCCGTGGTGTTACCATCGGGATTCTCTGTGACGCTCTATGAATAACTAACGGTGCAACCAATTGCTGCGACAATGTTTATCACGCGTTTCCCAGAACACGCTCAAACTACTAGTAGCCTCAGTGGTTTCACTCCCGGTGCGAATTATTTTGTGTAGAACTGAATGTAACGGGTCACTATGCGGAATTACATAATGTAACGTAGATAACTTTTTAAATGGAATTGTTCTGCAATACAATCTTTGTTGGAAACTTGATTTTGAATATTTTTATAAATCATGAAAAATTTGAGACATGATTTGATAAATATTAATAGTATGTAAAAAATGAGTTAGTATATAGTGCTACGTCTAGTTAATAATCAAATTTACCACGGACTAAAATATAGTTAAATCATTTTCAAATCTTAGGTCTCAATAATTTTTTCATATCAAAATCTTATAGGATTAAAAATTTTCTAAGTTTGATAATTTTAAAGTATTTTTTATTTTTTAAGATGACTCAATAATAATAATAATAATAAATACATTTTACTTAGGTCATTTTTAAAAATCAAAAACTAATAATCAGAGAATTTAAAAAAATAAAAAAAATATATGCCATCATATTTTGATATAAAAATTTATTGAGACTCGTAAATCAAAGTTTGACAATGATTTAACTATGTTTTTGAACATGCAAAAAAATAATCATTAACTATGTATAGAACTATAGTCTAACTCATAAAAATAGTAAAAACATAAAAAAAAAACAAAGTGATTTTTATAGCTTTTAGAGAGTTCAATAGAACTGAACATCATTCTTCACGGGAAATTATACTAAAATCTCATTGTTATAACTATATTTTTATCTCTTTTTTTTTTGCTTTGTTATAGAATATAAATTTGGTTTTCAATTTGAGTTCACAACTTAAGATTAGTTTTCATTTTCTCATCAAACGCGGTCCCCAAACTAGTTTTTGTAATTAAAATATTATGTTAAGTCATTAATGAAACAACCTCTATCTATAATCATTATTTTCAAAAATATACCTTTTAAAAAATTTATGAGCATATCTTGTCGTAATAATAAATGTATCATAATTCTATGCAATTTTGGGGGAACTGAAAAAAAAAGCAGTAAATCTTTTTTGGAATCCGCAATACAAATGTGTGAGTGTGATCGTCGTTTTCTTTCTGTGGCCTATACTGTCACTGGATTTTCAGCTGGATGTGGTAATTCTGGTAGGGGTAAAATATAATTTTGTAGCAATTTTTCTCCGAAACGAATAATTACCACTTGCAGGATTTGGTAAAAGAAGGATGAAATGACAACATTACCCCGTGACACGTGTCCCACGAGAGAGCGTCTTTCTTCTACAGACCACACCGGTCACTAGCTAAACGACAAACACAGATATATCCCACAGACCACAGTACCATACACTTGGGATTCACTTTACTCAAATTTTCATCTTTCTCCCTTTCAAAAATCATATTTGTATACAATCCCAGAAACAAGAAGTTCTTCAAATTTATTTAGTTCCATTTTTTCTGCAAATATAAGTTTCCAACAACCATCTTTTTTATTTTTACGAAACAATAAATAATATTAATTAGTTCTGTTAGAAATTTTAAACTAAAAAAAGCTTATAAATTGCCACAAAATTGTATATGCAGAATTAATATTTTTGAGTTCCACAAGGGTATAAAACAAAAATTATTGTCCATTTTTAAACAGGCCTGCCCTCGTACAGTTGGGGTCCTTACCTGTATCAACAGCTCCAAAGTTCTTCATATACTCTGAACTGCCATTAGTGCACAGAATTAAAAAGCTTATACACTATCCAGTTATTACCTCTCAATTTAGTTCTTATGCGTCCCTATTTTGCGTCCATTCCAGTTATTCCTGTCCGCTCTTGTACAAAAGTCAAAACTTAGTAACTGACATTACGCCACAGCAGCCTACAGACACGTACAGATACAGAGTGATTCAGAAATAGAAGATCAAACGGCAACTGTAGTTACACACCGCTTTTACTTCGCTGTTCCCGAGGTGGGTACCTCGCGCTCTCACACGGGCAATAGCAGGCGCTCGTACAGGGGCGGACACGAGGCTGAGGTCGAGCAGTTTCTCGCGTCGTACGAACCCGGTGGGTGATATGGTAATTTCTCGTCACTCTCTTCTTTGCCCATGGTTTTGCATTGCGGGACACGTGTTAAGATCTCGCGTCTGGCGAACCACAACAATGTACCTTGCCACGTAGCAAGTGCGCCTTATCCTCGGTTCTTCATTTCCGCCTAATTCATTCGCGTATCCCATTTGAATCCTCGGAAAGTTTGATATGGGAATAAACACCTTCGTGATTGTTATGATATTATCAAATACCATACCTTAATATATATTCATTCAGATTAATATATTATGTAAAAAAATAAAAATTTAAAAGTAATTGACGATATTGACTTTCTAATTAATACAGATGTTTTTAAAATTTTCCCTATTTAAAATACTTGTCATTTAGTCAATTATTTGGGCCTAAGAGAAAATTATAATGTGTATGATTTACATAATATCTGCTTAATTAGCTCATTTTAAGCTAACTATCATCTAATTTATTATACAAATTAACGTTATAAATATGACTACACGCACACAATAATATACCTTTTTACATTGTAACATTTCAATTACTTGTCTTAGATATTAATTTATTGATCATATCAGGGTTAATATAAATAATCATAATTGATGATATTGACTTATCTAATTTATAATTGATGTTTCTAATATTTTTATCTATTTAAAACGCTTGTCATTTATTCATTTATCTCAGAAAGAAAAAGAAAGTTGTAACGTATATGATTCCCTTAATTTCTACTTGATTACCTCCATTTAGCCAATCACTACGTCGTACTTATTATCTAAATGTAATATTATAAGTATGACTATATCACAAGAATCATTTTTTAGATTGAACATTTCGATCGCTACTTATCTTTCAATCAGATAAATTTATTAGTTGGCATATATGAAAGCTGATGTCATATGGCCTAAGTATTTAATTACGTAATTATTTTGAATATGAGTTTAATAAAATTTAAATATAATTAATGAAAATAGCAATTCCTTATAACTTCAAAATGAAACTTGTATTGGATGGTGTATGGAATTGAATGTTATAATTTTCGAACTAAGCACTTTATGTTTTTTTATCTTAATTTACAACGTTGCATTTCATTTCATTTAGACATCATGTTTTCCCTCCTTAAATTCCAAACAAAAGTCATTCATGTCTTTGAAGAATTCGGTAGAATTAAAATCATTCGTTTTTGTAAATTATATATTGTGTATTATTTTCAGTTTAAACATAGTAGCGCCGATAGTTTCTGCTACATTTCCTGGAGAATCGGATCAGTCCCACTTAAACAGTTCCACTAACCAGGCCTTTTAATATCCCTCTCAGTTTCCCCACCCTCCCTCTCGTCTTTCTTCCTCCCAAAAGAACCTAAACCATGGCGGAGCAGCTCCCTCTAACCCGTTCCTGACCTTCTCCCTAAACCTTAAAGATTTCTTCAAATCTCTAAACCTTTCTTTGAGATTCCCTTCTTACGAGAGTATACACTTTTCCCGGATAGTTTTTGCATCGAATCGGTGTTCGTTTTCTGGGGATGGGGAATATACAGTAAGAGGGGTATTTTGCGAATTCCAGTGTGATGCCATTCCAAAACAAGATCCAACCTATGGACTCAAGATCCTCTGCCCGGATTGATCTGATGAGACCTCGTCCATCTCGGTTTCGCCGCTTGTTTGTGCCGAGGACTACCGTCACAGTGGCACCAACTCGGGTTGACATTGAAAGGGATTCCGACGACTCAGGAGGGGGCGGTGTAAGGGCTGACGGGGACAGCTCGGTGTTCCTAGATCGCATGGTTCTCAGCTTCATGGAGGACAACGCTGAGATGAACAAACCACTCAGGAGCCGGTGTAATTGCTTTAATGGTAACTATGACGAGATCTCAGATGAGGAAATCGACTTGCAGTATGGCGACATAACTGCTGTTGCGCCTTCTTCAGGAGATGCCATGGAGCTCATCAAAGTATGAAACACTTTAATTTGAGCCTTTTATATCCATAATGTAAATAAAATTTGAATTTTTATTCGGAACACAATTAATAATGATATTTGTTTTGGTAACTTTACAGGGTTTGGTGCCTTGCATAAATGTGACGGAGAGAAATCTATTGGCTGATGCATCTAAGATCGTGGAGAGAACAAGGAGCTTGAAATGCGGCAAGTCAGAAAGCCGTAAGCTTGTCTGTGATGGGCTCAAGTCTCTCTGTTATGATGCAGCTGTGTGCAAGGCCAAATGGGAGAAAACCAGTTCCATCCCGGCCGGTAAGTCGTTGTACTGCAATTACGGTTTAGATTTACTTATTCACTGTGTTGCCTTAATTAGTTGCCTGATATGTTGGTTCGATTATTTGGTATTGCTAAGGCGTCTGAAATAGAAAGGGAATTTCCCCTTCTAAACCTCAATCGGACGATGTTTGAAAGGGTCAAATTGTTGGGTTGAAAGCAAAAAAATGATAATAGTGAGGTGTTATGTATGGAAATTTTTGGTACATTCACAATTGAAATAAGGGCTAGCAGGCTAATGATTGCAATTCGGAAAGTATTTTTGCCAGGTACACCAATCTCACAGTATAAGATGCAGTTAATGTTAGCATTTCTCAAGTTACCCCTTTATTTTGTTTTGGCTTACACTTCTCATTACCTCTGATAATTTTTGAGCTAAACCGCTCATATTCTGATCTAAACAGGAGAGCATGAGTACATAGATGTGATAACCGGCGGAGGCCGTCTGTTGGTGGAGATAGACTTCCGTTCCGAATTTGAGATCGCACGGTCTACCAAGACCTATCGCACCATGCTCCAATCTCTTCCATCCATCTATGTTGGCACCGCTGACCGGATGGCCAAGATTGTTACACTTGCTTCTGAGGCGGTGAGGCAGAGCATGCGCAAGAAGGGGCTCCACTTCCCGCCTTGGAGGAAGTCGGAGTACATGAAATCAAAATGGATGGCAAAATATGGGAGGTTGGGGATGGATAGTCCTGATATGCCCGGTGGTGATATCTCAGTTAATTTTGAGGTGTGTAGTGCGGAGAAGATAACCGTGGTGGTGCGCCCGTCGGAGGTGGTTATCGGCAAACCGAAGAGGAACCCGGTGGCCGGTTTAACAGCTGTCCTGTGAGTGGCGTGGCGGTTTTGAAGGATTTTTTTTTTTTTTGGGTGGGGGGGGGGGTTTAATTTGTTTTAATTTTCTTTTTGGGGCATTTTGATTTTCTCATTTTGGAAAACTGAGAGAGAAGAGTTGGTGCTTATCGGGTACTCTTTATAAACTGGGGTGATGAGGTTTTTTTTTTGCTATAACCCCTTCCGGTTTGTATGAGCTTGTAGTAACAATTTGCTAATGGTTTTAGTGTAATACTAGTATTATTCTATAGTGAACTTATAATAGAGATGAATATTAAGGAATATTTGTAGTTCAATTTTCGTTATTTTGTTGCTTTGCTGGAATTAAATGTTTATGATTTGTGGGTTTTTCCTGAAGAGCAAATAAAGTACAAGCATAGTCGGGGGCTGATACTGAGAAGGGGAGCAGAAGGCTGTCGGCGAGAGAGAGGGAAGAATTTAAAGGGTTCTGACATTTGACCCCTTTTATTTTAATAAAATTTTTGTTTTGGTCCTTGGCCATTATTTTATTGCTCAGATATGCGGTGACTGGAAGTTAGAGAGAGAGGAGCATTTTTTTTTGTGAAAAGATAAAAGAGTTCAGGTCAGGTCAGGTATCCGTGCCTCGTGCCATCTCGAAAACCGTGCTGGTAAAAGAATCCCCATAAGAACTGCGTGATCTCTCTCTCTTACAGTTGTTTATTTTTTTCAATTCTTTTATTTTTTGGGTTCTCTTTCTTTATCCCATTTCCAGGTATTATTCCAGTAGAGTCGGAATATAATATGCTCTCCTTGGACTTGAAAGTATCGTGCTTAGTCCCGCTCTCTTGCCATGGTGATCCCCTCCTGTTTTCTACAAACGGAAATCGCCGGTACAGTCTTGAAAATGAGAGAACGGCAAGTTACAGAGCGTAAGTAATGGAGAAGTGATTCTGACTGGATAACTTTGAGAAAGTTGTCTTCCATATTAAATGTTTAGAATTGTGAGAATCTTTCGACTCCCATTTAACTGACGTAATCTACATTGTTTTTCCTTCTTTTAACCACAAACTACATAATATTGTACTCGTAGCATTCTACGGAAATTCACGCCTTTACACTTGGCAGGAGTTCAACTGGCTTCTATCTAGTGATTTGAAAACGGTCCGAACCGGTTCAAATTCGGACGGTTCATGGTCTTGCGTCCACGGTTTACGGTCCCGCACGGTCCATACGGGCTAGTTGTAGGCGGTCCAAATTCGAAAAAATCGAACCCACTCACTGTTGGCTCCCGGGGGCCGGACCCCACGGGACGGGCACGGTCTGGTCCGATTTTTTTTTATCAACCGGAAAAAATAACAATTTATCATATTTTTTTAATAATATTTTTTTAACTAGTTTAAATTATTATTTTTAATTGTTTAAAAATCTAATAGTACTAAAAAATTTTAAAATTTCTAAAAAAAAAATAAATTTCAGAAATTTATAAAAAATAATAAAAGTTTAAATATAAATTTATCAAATTTTAAATAATATTTTTCATTGAATAAATTAAATATTTTTAATAATTTAAAAATCGAATGATACTAAAAAAATTATAAAAGGACGGGTCGGCACAGTTCATTTTTTGATGAATCGAGGACCGACCCACCATTGAATTGGACCGTGATAGAACACAAAATAGTCCACGATCCAGCCACAGTCCGATCCGGTCCATGGTCACGGTCTGATCCGAGACATATTGGACCGTCCGATCCATTTCAAAACTCTACTTCTATCTGCTCGCTGCCTTGACCAGCAATGCGTAAGTAGTCGTGAACTTGTATGCAAGGAAGTTCTCGCCTTCTCGGGCTCGCAGTGAAACACTTTTTCAGTATGGGGTTTGCAATCTTTGAAAATCTGGGAAGCAATGATCACGCTTTTTCCCAGGCCTGGGCAGTGGAGGGAGCAAAAGGCAAGGAAAAATGAAATCGAGGGGGTAAACGATAAAAGAAAGTAACGAAAGAGTACTGGGACGGTGACCTTTTCTTGTTTCGTAGTGGGGGCAGTTAGCAGTAGGCACGGCTCCGACTTTGAGGCGATAAAGCTAATCACACTTTATATTCGCCTATTAGCATTAATCCTTCTTTCAGCCATTTTTCGTCTTAGTCCCTTATTTTCTTCATTATTTTTCCTTCGTTATTACCTTTTAAAACTTGAATAATTCTATTAAAAAATGGTGGGTGGGATTTGTCTTTTTTTTTTATCTTAGTTTTGATTGACCGAAATAATATAAGAGCAACTCTCTCGCATACAATGATAACAATTTCTCCTGCGCGTAATGCTGCTTTAAATTTAGACAAAAAAATGCCAAGTTCTACGAAAGGTTTCTTGTCAGGAAGAAACTGCATTAATTATAAATTTCTGGATTATACAGGTGAATAATAAAACATGAAAAATTAGAAAAATGCGGTTGTGCAGTTCAATTGAGGAATAATAGTAGATGATAAAAACAAAAAAGAAGATTAGAAGTCTTTGAGTAGGTTTATATAATATAACCTCATAATAAGGACATTGTATTAATTGCAGAGATAATAGTCTTGCCTTCATGAAAGCTACTTGTTAACCTACTCTCTCTATCAGCGAGACCCTTGGCAGAGAGCAGTTACCAGACGCGAATTGAGCAAGAAAACAGCTGTACACGCGAAGGAAAATCTAGAGATCTCATCTATGATTTAGCAGGGATTAAATGCAGTAATTTAAGGAGATTAATGAGAAAAAAGGAAAGAGATTTACCTCTTGTTTGGAAAGAGGAGGTGAGAGAGATAATGAATTGCTGAAATTTAGGGAGAGAATCTAGGAGATTCCATAGGAGGCAGACCAAAGAAGGAAAATCTCTTACACTCTCTCTCTCACAGAGGAGAAAAAGAGGAATTTTCGGACCAGAGAGGGGAGTTTATTTTCTGGGGGGGGGGCTCTCTCTCTCCTGTAGGTTCAACTTGGGGTTCAGAGGAATGAATTCTCACCAAGAGGAAAAAGGGGAGACATTAGAGAACTTGGATTTCAATTGGGTTTTATCATTATTTTCTCTTTTAACTCTCATTTATCTCATGTGATGGACCCAAAACTGAACCATTGTATTCTTAAAGCCATGCTTGGCTAAATAAATTTTCTTGGGATTAGGCATGTAACAAATTACTATGTTGTTGGTTTAATTTAATTGGTATTATTACTTTTATTTGATCTTTGTTTGTCTTGTGATTTGAATTGCTAAACTACTTGTATGATATGAGTTGATTTAATTGAACAGCTTAGTCACACAAATGGTTTAAACTTAGGACTTCAATTGTTAGATCGAAAGATAATAATTTGAGACCCGATAACATAAGATAACGTAGGAATAGGCGAATGACCGAAAGGAGAAACCCGTTCCTAATGGGGACACCTAAATTTGTTTGAATGATTTATTGAAGTACCGAAAGGAGAAAATAAATTACTAAAATATGTTTAGGCTAATCATGAAACTTAATGGACTTAGTTTAGGAGAATGCGCCGCGAAAGCGGGTGTTTAAGTAAATTGAGTACGGTACGAAGCCACGACGGTGGATAAATACTACCATTGGATTAGAAACCCACAAAGAAAATATAAGAGTGTAACATCAATTAAATGAATACCAACAACCTCTAGTAATTTGTACGCCGAAATCCCAGGAATACCAAAAATATTCAATTTCTCGTATTTTATCTTTTCAATTAAGTCAATCTTAGAATCTAGTCTTTTATTTTCTAAAAATCTGAAATTGGTTGCTTAGCTAATTAAAAGAAATAAATTTGGTATTTAAATCCCGTTCCTTGTGGATTCGACACCCGACAATATACTTAACGGTAGGTTGTGCGCTTGCAATCCGTCATTTAGTATCATTTTTTGGGTATTTATTAGCACTTATTAAAACACATCAAGCTTTTTGGCGCCGTTGCCGGGGACCGGTGTATTTAATATCAAAATTTATTTTGAGTCAATTAGACTAAGCATTTTTATTTCTACTTTTATCTTTATTTTTATTTTTCACTTCTTATTCTGTCTCATTGTAGGATCTTGAGAGCTGGAAGAAAGAACAAGTTGGCTGGAGACAAGGTGCTACGAAAAAAGAATCACTAATTCAAAATCTCAATTCCCTGCCAGGAGTCCCAGTGACAGTCTTGGCAGATTCGCAACAGAAGAATTTTCAGCCAATTCTCGGCCTCTCCTTGACGAAAATCTTGCTACTGAGATGGCTCTTAAGGGAGAAGATGATCTAAATCGACCTTTGAGGGATTTCATCATCCCAAAGGCGACCAACATGCGACCAAGTGTTGTTGCACCCGCCATTGCAGCTAATAACTATGAACTGAAAGCTAATCTCATCACAATGGCGCAACAAAATCAATTTTCTGGACTCCCTAGCGATGATCCTCACTTGCATCTTGCGGTTTTTCTTGAAATTTGTGATACATATAAGAGTAATGCTGTTAGTGATGATGCCCTTAGGCTTAGATTGTTTCCATTTTCTCTTAGGGATAGGGCTAGAGCTTGGATGCATTGTTTACCTGCTGGTTCTATAACCACTTGGGACCAATTAACCGAAGCATTTTTGACCAAATATTTTCCACCAAGTAAAACTGCTCAATTAAGAGGTCAAATTGTGAATTTTGGGCAAAAATGAAATGAAAGTTTGTATGATGCTTGGGAAAGGTTTAAGGACTTGCTTAGATTGTGTCCACATCTTGGTCTTGCTAAACAATATATTGTGCAAATTTTTTATGATGGACTAATTAGCAATGATAAAAAAAATTTTGATGCCGCAGCAGGTGGTGCATTGACAAGCAAAAATACGAATGAGACATACAATTTGATTGAGACAATGGCGGTGAACCAACATCATTGGTCTCCTTCCGACCGGCATACAACAAGGAGCACTCCGGGTGTGCTTGAGTTAGATTCCTTGACTTTCATGAAAGCAAAACTCGAAGCAATTCAAAATCAAATCAGTCAATTGAGTGTCTCCAAGATAAATCAAGTAACTCATTCTCCTTCTTGTGAAATTTGTGGTGCCATGGAACATACAGCACTTGAATGTCCATTGAGTGTTCCTCAAGAGAAACTAGAAAATGTGAACATGTTGAATAATTTCAATAGGCCTCAAAACAACCCATACTCGCAATCTTACAATCCGGGTTGGAGGAATCACCCAAATTTTTCATACAAGAACAATCAAGGTACGGTATCTCAAACCCAAAACCGGCCCCAACAAGGTTTTGCACCAACTCAAAATGTGCCACAACAACAAAATTTTGCTCCAAGGCAATTTGAACCTCAAATCCCATAAAAATCTAACTTGGAATTGATGATGGAGCAATTCATGAACCAATAAAAGCAAGCAATGGATGAAATGAAAGAAACAATAAAACAACAATCCACACAAATAAAAATGTTAGAAAATCAAGTGGCGCAGCAAGCATCATCCTCTTTAAGGCAACCCGGCACTCTTCCGGGCAATCCCGAACTCAATCCAAGGGAGCATTGCAAAGCTATTGTCTTGCGAAGTGGTTTTAAATATGAAAATCCAACCGTCACGCGAGACGGAGACTCAATTTCACCTCAGAATATTCTGCCAAGAGTCTCAGCGGAAGTCTTGACAGAGAAGGAAGCTCCAAAGGTAAGTGAAGAGGTAAGTCAACAAGAAGAAGAACCAAGGTATGATCCTCCACCTTACAAACCTCCAATCCCCTTCCCGCAAAGGTTAGCCAAGGTAAAGAAGGACAATCAATTTGGTAAGTTTGTTGAACTCTTAAGTAAGTTGCACATTAACATTCCATTTATTAAGGCACTCACTCAAATGCCCTCATATGCTAAATTTTTGAAGAAAATGTTGTCCAACAAAAAGAAACTTGAGGAGTGTGAAACTGTAGCTCTAACGGTGGATTGTAGTGCACTACTTCTAAACCAACTACCACCAAAAATGAAAGATCCCGGTAGTTTTACCTTGCCATGCTCCATTGGTAACGTTAAACTCAAAAAGGCTTTGTGTGACCCCGGTGCTAGTGTGAGTCTCATGCCTAAATCAATCTTTGATAAGTTAGGAATTTGGGACCTTAAGCCAACAAGAATTTCCTTACAACTAGCCGATAGGTCCGTTAGATTTCCATTGGGTTTAATTGAAGACATACCGGTCCAAGTTGGTAAATTCTTCGTACTCGGTGATTTTGTTGTAATGGAAATGGAAGAGGATAACCAAGTTCCTATAATTTTAGGGAGACCATTTCTTGCCACCGCTGGGGCAAATCTTGACATGAAAAATGGCATACTTTCATTGGCAATAGGGGATGAAAAAATTGAGTTTAATATTACAAAATCCATGAAATACCCCTCTAATGATGATGTTTGTTGTAGGGTTGTAGCCATGGATACGCTGGCAGCAGAGGTTTTCAACATGCAATTCAACATGAAAGAAGACGAAGCAACAGAATTGCTGGAGAAAGAAAACAGATTCTCTGCCAAGAGTCTCACCGAGAGTCCTGACAGTGCTTGAGACAGTGAAGAAAAAGCTGGAAGCAAAACACCTCAACTGGAATTAAAGCATCTACCTTCTAACCTTCGTTATGAGTTCCTAGACCTCGACAAGGCATACCCAGCGATTGTCGGTGCACACCTAAATATAACACAAACCGCGAAACTTTTGCATGAATTAAGGTTGCACAAGAAAGCAATTGGGTACTCAATAGAAGATCTTAAGGGACTGAACCCCTCCCTTTGCATGCATCGTATTTTACTTGAAGAAGACCACAAACCCTCACGAGAGCCGCAAAGGAGGTTGAATCCAAATCTCAGAGAGGTGGTGAAGAAAGAGGTGATCAAGTTACTAGATGCCGGCATTATATATCCAATCTCGGATAGTAAATGGGTAAGCCCGGTACAAGTCGTTCCAAAAAAAGGAGGCATGACAGTGGTGAAAAATGAAAATAATGAACTTTTGCCAACAAGATTGGTCACGGGATGGCGCATGTGTATAGATTATCGGAGGCTCAACAAAGCGACCCGAAAGGATCATTTTCCACTTCTGTTCATTGATCAACTTCTTGAAAGACTCGCTAAGCACTCTTACTTTTGCTATTTAGATGGTTATTCTGGTTTCTTCCAAATACCAATACACCCACAAGACCAAGAAAAAACAACCTTTACTTGTCCATATGGTACCTTTGCATACCGTAGGATGCCTTTTGGTTTTTATAATACACCCGGTACCTTTCAAAGAGCTATGATGGCTATTTTTTCTGATTTCATTGAAAATATCATGGAGGTGTTTATGGATGATTTTTCAGTTTATGGTATTTCTTTTGATGATTGTTTGACTAATCTTTCTAAAGTTTTGAAGCGATGTGAAGAAGTCAATCTTGTTCTAAATTGGGAAAAATGCCACTTTATGGTGCGAGAAGGTGTGGTGTTGGGTCATTTGGTCTCATCCAAGGGGTTGGAAGTCGATAAAGCAAAGGTGGAAGTGATCGAGAAACTGCCATGGCCGACCAATGTCAAAGAAGTGCGAAGTTTCCTCGGTCATGTTGGGTTCTATAGGCGGTTCATCAAGGATTGTTCGGGAATTGCTAAACCTTTAACTGATTTGACAATGAAAGATGCAATTTTTGATTTTAACCAAGGTTGTGTTGATGCTTTTTGTAGGTTGAGAGACGCTCTCATCTCCGCACCGATCTTACAACCACCCGATTGGAATCTCCCATTTGAGATCATGTGCGATGCTAGTGACTATGCCGTGGGAGCCGTCCTTGGGCAAAGGAAGGACAAGAAACCATATGCCATATACTATGCGAGCAAAGTCCTAGATGAGGCACAAGCGAACTACACAACAACTGAAAATGAATTCCTAGCCATTATTTTTGCAATCAACAAGTTCCGGTCATACTTAATCGGATCCAAGGTCACGGTATACACCGACCATGCTGCCATCAAATTCCTCTTGGGTAAGAAAGATGCCAAGCCATGCCTCATTCGGTGGATACTTTTGCTTCAAGAGTTTGATCTTGACATAAGGGACAAAAAGGGCACAGAAAATTCAGTAGCCGATCACTTGTCGCGGCTGTGGCAAGAATCAAAAGAGGAGGATGAGATCCCCATTGATGACTCTTTTCGTAATGAGCAACTTTGCCAAGTGGAAGAAACGGAGGTCCCATGGTATGCCGACTTTGTCAACTATCTTGCATGTGGAATTCTCCCACCCGAGCTCACATACCAACAAAAGAAGAAATTCCTAGCCGATATCAAACACTATTATTGGGATGAGCCACTCCTTTTCCGCCTTGGTGTGGATGGCATTTACCGACGGTGCATAGCGGATCAAGAGGTTCGGTCCATTCTTCAACATTGCCACTCGTCACCTTACGGTGGACATGCCTCAACTCGAAAAACAGCGGCAAAAGTGCTCCAAGCCAGATTTTTTTGGCCCAACCTTTTCAAAGATGCACACCAATTTGTTCTCTCTTGTGACAATTGCCAACGAGTAGGCAACATATCGAAGCGACAAGAAATGCCTCTCAACAACATCCTTGAGGTAGAAGTGTTTGATGTATGGGGGATTGATTACATGGGCCCTTTTCCGAGTTCTTGCAATAACAAGTTCATTCTTGTTGCGGTGGATTATGTGTCAAAATGGGTGGAGGTCATTCCAAGCCCAACCGCCGATTCAAAAGTGGTTCAACGGTTGTTCAAGAAGGTAATTTTTCCCCGTTTTGGTGTGCCAAATGCCGTTATAAGTGATGGAGGCTCTCACTTCGTAAACCGTCAACTCAACAATCTCTTGAAGAAATATGGGGTAACTCACAAAGTGGCAACCCCATATCACCCTCAAACAAGCGGGCAAGTTGAGGTCTCAAACCGAGAGATAAAAAATATTCTCCAAAAAACGGTATCAAGGTTGAGAAAAGATTGGTCTCTCAAGTTGGATGATGCACTTTGGGCATACCGGACAGCTTATAAAACTCCAATCGGGATGACCCCATACAAGATGGTTTATGGAAAATCATGTCACCTCCCGGTTGAAATCGAGCATAAAGCATATTGGGCAATCAAGGCCATTGATTTTGACATGCAAGTGGCAGGAGAAAATCGGATCTTAGACCTCCATGAACTAGAAGAAATTCGACTTGATGCGTATGAAAATGCGCGCATTTACAAAGAGAAAACGAAAAGGTGGCACGACAAGCATATTGTTCGGAAAAATCTCAAGG